>CAXITT010001697.1:0-25760 GCA_964033795.1 Lymnaea stagnalis
ACTTTTCAAAAGCGTTTGACCGTGTCAACCATAGCTTGCTATTACACAAACTGCAGAGATATGGGATCCAAGGCACTACCAAAACATGGATCTCTAGCTTCCTCAGCGACCGATGCCAGGCAGTAGTGGTAGATGGCAAAACCTCCTCCTATGTCAGTGTTAAGTCAGGGGTCCCCCAGGGCTCAGTGCTAGGCCCTTGTTTGTTCCTAGCATATATCAATGATCTGCCCGAGAAGCTGACCCCTCAAGCAAGACTGTTCGCAGACGACACTGCGGTATATAGGACAATCGTAAACAGCTCTGACCAGAGCCAGCTTCAACAAGACCTCAATCGGTTAGCTGAGTGGGAGATGAGCTGGGACATGGAATTTCATCCCGTCAAGTGCCAGACCCTGTCAGTCTCCAGAAGCAGATTCCCTCTAAAGCACTCTTACGAACTGCATGGTCATATTCTTGAGCAAGTGTCCTCCGTAAAGTACTTGGGTGTTACCATTCAAAGAGAGGTCCGCTGGGACGAGCACATTAACAGTGTGTGCAACCAGGCAAACAAGACCCTGGGGTTCCTAAGGCGCAATCTGAAGATCGGAAACTCAAGCGTGAAAGAAAAAGCTTATAAAGCCTTTGTCCGGCCTATTTTAGAGTACGCTTCTACAGTCTGGGACCCATTTACCCAGAAAAGAATCGACAGGTTGGAGGCTGTCCAGTGACGAGCAGCACGCTTTGTCATGAACCGTTACAGAAGCACCTCGAGTGTTGGAAGCATGCTGGAAACACTGGGCTGGTCTACATTGGAAGAACGACGAGGACTATCCAGGCTCACCATGTTGTACAAGATAAAAAATGGGCTGGTCCACTGCTCCGGAATCAAACAGAAACTCGTCCATCTTCCCCTTAGACTGCGACGAGGCCACGACAGACAGTTCCGGCTGGTAAAAACAAGAACAAAGTACAGGAGCTCCTCATTCCTGCCGAAGACTATAGGGGACTGGAACAAGCTTCCAAAAGCAACAGTTGAGGCGGCTACACTCGATACATTTGTGTCTATTGCCTCCTGTATTCCAACCCCCAGTTTCGTAACACCACTGCTGAATCACCCTTGCAACCAGTGAAGCATCCCATTGAAACCCATGCACAGTAACATCGCAAACCCCTCTGAAACATAGGAGCCAGAATGATCAATTCATTGATCGTGGGCCCTCAAAATAAAGAAGAAGAAGATTATAATAAGAAAATGCGGTTTAAGTCAAACAGTGCAGCGCAACTCCATAGCCAAATAGCATTGACTAATCCACTTATAACTAAATCAAAAAAGAACGAACCCTATGAAATGCAAATTATTTTAGTGTGGGAATGGAAGGGACTACATTAACTACAAAATTTTGGCCCTGGCGTACAGCTGCATAGATGGCTCAGCACCGGAAATCTCAAGGAACTGATTTATAAACATGTACCTCTGAAGAGCCTGATGTATTCAACACAGTACTAACTGAGTGTTCCTAGAATGGATGTACACAGAAAAAAGTCTTACGGAGTGCGCTCTTTTGAAGCGATAGCGCCACAATTATGGAAGAGTTTGCCTCAATTTTTGAAGGGAAATGTACATGATAAAAAGTCATTTAAGAAACAATTTAAAAGTTTTTTGTTTCAATAGATTTCGGAGGACCAGAGCTCAGTGAGCATACTAAAGTAGCATGGATACCAGCGCGATATAAATATCAAATCAAATCAAATAATCCGGTAGAAGATTTTTCTAAATTTATTTAAATCTGAGTGGGGAAGGGGTTAGTTACTTGGCCCAGGCAGCTCAAGATACGTCTCAAAATAAAGGAATGAATATGATAAATAATTAACCTTCTTGGGAACATACATTTCGGTGGTAGGAAATAGGATGTGTACATTTTCACGTAGATGACAATATATTTAAATCCTATGGTATTACATAAGGGAAAAAATAGATGTTACATTCTCTTTTTACAAATATGGGTAAGTTCATTTTGCTCAAGGCAGAACAAGATACGTCTCAAAATAAAGGAATGATTTTGATAAATAATTAATTTTCTTGGGTAAATCCATGTCTGAAGTAGGAAATAAGATGTGCACATTTTTACGTGGATGACAAAATAGTTAACTCCTATGGTATTACACATGTGAAAAAAGAGATACTACTCTCTCTTCTTACAAATATACGTATGTTTACCAATCAAGAAGATCAATGGTGTTAACAAACCTTGGGTAAATTTATATAAGTATACCCAAGAATATGAAAACCCAATATGAAAATATATTTTTGTTTTTACTTTGTAAAAAGTAAAGAGATGTGTATTTAATGAGATTAACCATTTAAATTTAAAAAAAACAAGAACACTCAACTCTGTTATAGACGTGAACAACAGTTGCGCGATTCTTCTTTAGATAAAAAAAATTCTTTGTTTTATGATTTTCTGATAATATATAAGTTTTTTTTTTTTTTAAAGCACAAATGTGTTTAAATGTTTGCTGAATATATCAATATATATCGATTTCCTATAACATAAAATATTTTTATATCATATATAGAGTTTTTGGTGTAAATTGAAGGCAAGGTTTTTAAACAATTTTTAGAGAAAAAAAGTTGTTATTCAAGGGCACGAAAAGGGGTAAATCTAAAGTATTTCTCTATCGTAGTAATTTTCACTTAATTAACTTCTTTAGTGACAAAAGGGATGGAATTATTAATAATTTAGACTGTGTAATTTAAGGTCATGTTTAGAGGGGGTAGAAAGTAGTTTAGGAACGTGAAAAGGAGTAGGGTAGGCCTATAATATATAGCAGATAAATACTTTTCAAAACGTAATGATGTTAGAAACGTAAATATCAATACATTTGTAAAGTTATAAATTGTGATAGCAGTTAGAAATGATCGCAAAGGATCAACCATTATTATCCCGATAACATCGGGTCATTTATTCTAGTTTAAATAATATTATAATTATTTCTGAGCCCCGAAAACTACGTTAGGGCCGGTTGCCCACCTTGCCCCATTTTTTATCCGCCACTATGCGTTATTAAGTCACATCAACTAAGATAATAAAGAAGAAGAAAAAAATTCCACGAGTTGTTGAGATGAAGAACTGTGAGGGATGTTGATCATCTTAGCTTGTTTCGGCGCGTCAAGCAACTAAGGGCTGCTACTCAGTATAATTGTATTAATTATTATTTTCAAAGTTGCTTCCCCTGATACTCGTTTCACTGTTGGAAATGCTTTCAACACAACAAAAAAAAAAGGGGTAAAAGGTAAAATTCCTTCTTTTTTCGAAAAAGTTGTCTGCGCTTGTCGTACGACTTCGTAAGGATGAGCAGATTAATTCCTAAATATATATATAATCTACATTTATAAATGATAAGAGATTTTTTTTTTTTTGTTAAGTACATGTTTAGTTTGTCCGGATCAGGATATGTGAAAACTTTCGAAACATAAAAGTTAACAGCATAATGATTACTTTTAACGCATATATTGTTTAATTATGGTTTTATGAGTATAACTGAGTATGTAAGGAAGCATACACACACCAACAAAAATCAATGTCATGGATAATATTAAGTGTTAAAGCGAAAATAATTGGAGTACTCATCATGTAAGAACGTCTGCCCTAACCCATATACATACCCAAAATATCAAGCGCGGAGCGGGGCTGGACTATATTTGATTTTCCCGATACCAACACACGCATATTATTTTAAGAAATATTTATAGCTTCATTCTGGCGATACCCTCCTGGCCTTAACTTTCGTAAGCCCGATGGCTTCCCTTATTGAATGAGTTTTGATTTACATTATTGGTATTGGATTCTTTGACAGAACGTAGAAATGAAACCACGACACCGCCTTCCCCCACACCAGCCAGTCGGCGTGTGAAATGAACTATTATTTGTGAATAGACGTGGCGTTGTTCGTGAATAACCAAAGATATTCACCTCTCTAATATAAATGATTAGGCAAAATACGCCACAGTTCCATTTTGTTATTTTCAGAGCTTTGTACGTTTCAATTATAAGCTCTCACTTAGTTTCAAGCCAACCGCTAGTCGGTTCTCTATTGCTTCTTAATTCAGGGCGAATGTACAAAAACATGTGCCGGTAACTTGTTGACACCATGGTCTGGTGTGAGATGTTTCCAGGTATGAGCCGGGTCCTGGTTTGAGGCCGGGTCCGGGTTTGAGGCAGGGTCCGGTTTGTTAGACGGGTCCGGTTGTGAGCCGGGTCAGGGTATGAGCCCGAAGCGGTTATCGGCCTGGTTCGCAATCGCTCATCAGTTCTTTGCATCCGGGTGAGTGCTCGGTTTAGTCAAAATGCAGAGGTAACTTCCGTAAAAACTGCTAACCGATTTCCGTGCACTGCTCTAAGGGACAGACAGGTGGCATCATGCAGCATACAAACAAGGGCAGGTGGGCGGTCAGACACGTGGCATCAGACAAGGACACGAACACAGGCAGGTAGGCAGTCAGGCAGGTGGCATCATGCAGCATACACACAAGGGCAGGTGGGTGGCATCAGACAGGTATACTAACTAATAAGGGCAGGTACGCAGTCAGACAGTTGTCATCAGATAAGGACACGAACACAGGCAGGTAGGCAGTCAGGCAGGTGGCATCAGACAGGCATACAAATAAGGGCAGGTGGGCAGTCAGACAGTTGGCATCAGATAAGGACACGAACACAGGCAGGTAGGCAGTCAGGCAGGTGGCATCAGACAGGCATACAAATAAGGTCAGGTGGGCAGTCAGACAAATAAACCAACGAATATCCTTATTCGTTTGTTAAGATAAATTTAACTGAAGAGTGCATGTATGCTGTTCGAATTTAGTTTTTTTCAGTCTTCTGCCCTTCTTGACTTGCGTCAAACGAAACAGGCTGACCAGTGCTGACAAGTATTTAACAGGATAATTTGTATCAATTACTAGCCCTACACACTGAGATAAAGTTTGTTCATTTACTATAGCTACAAATTAAGACAGTGTTTGGTCAAATAATAGCCTACACAATCTGACATAGTATTTGGTCAATTAGTAGCCCTAGAAACTGAGAGAGTGTTGGTCAGTTACTATCCATAAAAACTGAGATAGTTTTTGGTCAATGGCTAGCCATACAAATTGAGATACTATTTGGTAAATTGCTAGTCATACTCTCTGAGATAATGTTTGACCAATTACTAGCCATAAAAATTAACATAACTCACACAGAACAATGACATGCATTTGAGAAATAAAAATTTGACATGATATTTCAAGACGAGATCTTTTTAATAATTTGTTTAAAAACTAAAAATTTTTGAGTGACATCATTTGGGGGGGAGAGGGGGGGGGAGAGGGGGGTGTCCAAACACAACACAAACATCCATGTTTCAAAATACGTAAACTAGACACACCCAAAAAAACAAGCTTTGAAAATTGTAATACAAACATATTTACAATAACTTTACCAAATATATGCAGGGAATTTTTAATCATCTTTGATTAGAAGAAAACATACAATATTTTATAAGCTTCCTTAAACGGGCGTTTCAATAAGGGCCGGGGGTGAAATTTTTTCGTGACTGTAGTTTGTAGGTTTGAATAAGAAATTGATAACTTAACGATGCAAAGCATGACCCGCTCATGTCCGGACTAACAACTGCAACGCCTCTGACATTATCCAATTATAGATATACATTTTTTTTCTGTTCAGGGGACAGTGGGAAATATTCAAACATGTGATGACCCTTGGCTAACATGTCAAATCATTCGAAATGGGGAGGGAGGGCATTGCGTCTTACCTTTGATAGGCCACCTACGAATTCCAGATATTGAAGTTTGTTTTTTTTTCTATATTTAATCTGCAGCGATTTTGGCTTGTTATAAAGTGTAATAAGCAATGATCAAGTCTTCCTAAAGTTATGAAGACCGGTACAGCTATAATAGAAGAGTTAGGGCGCAGGATCAATAACAGTCACGACACGGTGGTGCACATACTACAAACTTAAGAATCCCCCGATGCGCAAGGGAATATCTATAATAATATAATAATTATAGGAAACTTTTATCGCATACAAACGTTGTGTACAAACAGGGTCCGAGTGGGTTTCTGGTACACAAATAGATCCTTGGTACATATACAGATTTGGATGAATAATTGGGTTTTGTACAGGTTCTGCTAAAAATAATGAGGCCATTCATTTACATCTTCATGTATACTTAAGTTGGACAATTTTAATATCATCATTTCACAACGAACAGGGTGAGACGAAACAAATATAAAGTTTAAAGATTCAAAGTTGAAATGTAACACGTGCAACGTGGTAAAAGGTTTGATCAAAAGTTCTGGCACTGGTGATGACGTCATTCCCCCCTGGGGAACATGTAGAGAGCATCACCTGTGTCAAGTTTTGATTTGGCTCAATATCAGAACTGAACTTTAAAAAAATACTTGGGTGACGTTGTCACGGCGTGATTTAATGCCATTCTATGCTTGGGTCAGCAATATTCTGTAATCACAGTGCAAGCGTAAGTTCTCCTGTCCTTCGGCGCAAACAGCTTGTCTTTTCCAGCTATGTTACCGTTGACACTCATATTATGGGTGTATATGTCACGCATCTAAGTGAGCTCTGACCTATCAACTTCTGTCCCCATCGGTCTGAAATGGTCGAAAAAGTCCTTTCGGTGCTGTAGACGAAGTCGGAGCGGCTATCGCCTTTTTTGGAACAGGTGCTAGCAGCGTCGGGCTGGTCCGGCGCACGTGCCCAGGGAAACTCGAATGTTGTGACGGACTGACCGTGTTGGAATGAGTGAACTGGGCGCTGTGATTTGACGCCGCGGAAACAGCGGCGGCCAGTCTTGCATTGTCCAGTGAGGTCATGAAATGGGGTGACGTGAGATGTTGCGAGTTCAAGGCCGAGGAAGCCTGCGCGGCCAGAATGGACATCGTCGTCTGATCCAGAGGGGACCGCAGGAGCTGAGACGTCGAGCCTGGAAAACTTGGATGCGAGGTCCCGAGGCTGAAAGCACCGATGCCGTTCTGCCTCATGTATGTGTTGGTGAGGTTTCCAAGGAAATCTGACGGCGTGATGGGGGACGGTCGAACCGCCGGGGACATCTGGAGGTGGGGAGGGGTTGGGGGAAAGTTCTGCGGAGCCTGGCCAAGCGAGACGCCCGTTGTCGGGTAGCAGCCGAGGCCGGAGTGGGGTGGTTGCATGCCGTAAGGGTACGAGGCGGCCGCGGCAGCGAGGTAGGCGTAAAGATGAGGGTCGGCAATGCCGTACGGCCACGCCAAGGCCATGCGTTGCCTTTTGTCTTTCATTCGCCTGTTTTGAAACCAGACCTGTTCAAAAGATAAAAAAAAACTGACGCAATTAATTCATTTGAATAGTTGAGCAATTATTTTTTTTTATATTAGCCAGAACAAAGTTTGTTTGTTATGTTAAGTCAGTTAACATAGAATTGGTTCAAATAATTTGATTATACTAAATGCTACGTTTCTTTTGAATTGTTACATTTCAAATTTAATCACAGCCTTCTACTTTATGTTCTACATTTTATTACACGGCGTTTCTCAAATGCTGGGTTCCGACCCCCCCTCCCACCCCCTTACCGGTCACCAAAAGCATCATTGACGGGTGGCCGAAAGAAAAAAAAAATTTGAAAATTTAGGTTAGATTTTCGTGACGTACTCATTAATACATTTTTGGTAAGTTTGATTTCTTTACAGTCTTGTATGAGTAAATGCTTTATTATATTATAGGAAAACCGTATGGACATTCATCTTATCTGTTACATATTATTATATGCCATTATAGGTGATACAAATGTAAATGGATCACAAAGGAGAAGTATCAAAATATACCCAATCACGAAAACGAAAGTTTGGGAAACGCTGGTATAACGCGTAGATCGTTAAAGATGATAGAGGAGAGCATCAGTGGAGTAGATGGTAGTGTTAGTGATGTATGGGTGGTAATCATCCATTGAACTCAACGGTTACTCAAGTCTAGTCGGCGGACTTCTTCGTGTCCCTACCTTGATCGTCGCCTCTGGAAGATTCAAAGAGGCGGCCAGCTCGCAGCGTTTTGGCCGGGAGACATAGTTCTCTTTGAGGAACTCCTTCTCCAGCCTGCCGATCTGCTCTCTCGTGAAGGCGGTCCGGTACCGTCTCACCTGGCTGTCGTCGAGGGCGGAATCTGAGGGAGGAGACAAAATGTAGTTTAAAATGTGGTACCTAGGATGTAGAGGCGTGTCGCAGTCAGATTCCGTGCTCGAGTTTTGTTGACACATGATTTGTTATTATAAGTGAATGATTGCATTGATTCCTTTTGTAATTAACAAAAAAAAAATCATGATCAACCTCAGACACATAGGACTTAACATTGGCTTGGCATTATGGCTGTTAAGGCCGTACACCTATGTGAGACAGACATTTGAGTAGATCAGAGCAGATGATAGAGATGAGTTAATACATTTGTGTCATAGGAGTGAAAGAATTATTTAACGAATTACTAGGGCAGTTAGTATTTAGTGATAGGCATGTAGGATTGTTTTAGACACTTACGTTTATTCGTAACATCCGTGAATTTTTTTAAATTTTATTTTATTTTTTTTTTTATTTTTTTTTAATTTTTTTTTTTTTTTTGTTTTCAATGTTTGGTTGAATTTCAAACTTAGTTGATAAATAAAGAACCCGAACTTTACAACATCTCATTGTTAATCTGGTTTCATATTACACCTGAGCCTTGTGGGCGCTAAGGGACATGAAACGGGGTGCAAAACTCTGACTTTGTTCGCTATGATCATTTGAAAGTGGACCTCCTACCAATAGATATAGATAAGTGCTCTTCGCCACCAGGCGTGTGTAGAGCATGTGTTACCCGTTTCGGTTTGCATTTGATCCATTACATTTTATTTCAGTGACAAACTTTTCTTCAATTGTTATGTTGGTTTTTTTTAAACAAAGGTTGTTTTTTTTTCTCTCCTTTGATAACACAAATATTACAATAACACATCAGCATTGATATGAAGCGGCACGATCACAACTGATAAATGATCTTGTTGGCTGCCGTCCGTGGTTTGCCTTGTAAAAGTCCTGGGGCGCGTGCTGTTCTTTATTTCATAATTGTATTTGATTTTAATGTTATGATTATGAATATGTCTCTTTTGATAATATTTTGTTATGTACATTGCGGTGAGCCCAGCCCTAGGCTGGGGTACTGTGCTATAAAAGACCACTAATTATTATTATTATTATTATTATTATTATTATTATTGTTATTATTGTTATTATTATTGTTATTATTGTTATTATTATTATTATTATTATTATTATTATTATTATATAATACCACAGATACAAAGGGAGCCTCAACAAAATTTTTTTAATTTTTCCTCATTCATTGAGGCACATTTATGAACCATGAAAATTGAGAATGCATCTGAATGAAGTGTACATCACAAAACTAATGCCTGTTCAGTACAATACACAGCTGATTAAATGTCTGACACCTGATATCAGGCCACCGCCTCACACTTCCCCTGTAGACAACCGCTTAATTCATTCAAGCCGACATTAGGTGCAGATGTAAAGATTGAATCTAATGAGTGGATGTTGGATCATAAAATTGACCACTTCAAGTGTCCACTTCATGAGAAGTGTCAGTCAGGGACGATAACCCCCATTCTGAGAGGCTGAGAACTTCACTTAACTATGACATGACATTACCATCAGGGAAACTGACCGCCCTTCATAGAGACCCCCAACTGATTTTTGTAACCACTGAATAACATCGGCAGTTATCTGCTTATTATTTAACTCCAATATGTTTGTTGATTTATGGGATAAAATTTATTGTAAAGACTGAATAGTGCATTAACTTGATTGTTTAAATGTATGAGTTATCATATTAAAAGATATTATATATATAATTATGACAATAATCATAGTAATTAAATTGGATTGTATAGATTTATGACGATAATAATATCATATTAATTAATTTGATTATATAGAATTATGACGATAATCATATTAAATAACTTGATGATATAGAATTATGACGATAATCATATTAATTAACTTGATTATATAGAATTATGACGATAATCATATTAATTAACTTGATGATATAGAATTATAACGATAACCGTATTAATTAACTTTATTATACAGAATTATGACGATGATATTTGAGATCTAAACTACAACTTGTTGATATACTGGTATTGTGAACTTATTGTTCAGATAATTTTTGTTATTTATAAATCAATTTTTCTTCCCCATCGAAGGCAAAACGGAAAATTATTTTCAAGTACGATGTCATATTAATTTAAAACACATTAATTTAAAATTTCCATTTAAAATGCATTAATTAAAACATATTAAATTAAAATACATTAATTTAAAACCAAAACAACATTAATTAAATCCGAATATGTTAAATTCTATCGTAATTTTAAAACTATTTAGAAACACCGAATTCTGTTAAAAATAAACTCATTTCAGCCTTTTAAACAAGATAAGATAACTGCGCAAACACTGTTAATGTTTAGTGTTACAGTAGCTATCTCCCTTTCAATATAATTGACACAGTAGCTATCTCCCTTTCATTACATTTCATTAATTGACAAATTATTATCTTTCTTTTTTTTTCTTAATCGTTCCATGACATCAATAGACCCCAAGCTAGCTCAAAGTTATCTCCCCATCTGCTGCCGTCACTTCCCCTTATCAATGATAAGTCACTTAGCACCTCCGTCAGAGCGTGATTTAACCCCCCGGCGCCCCAGGGGGTGTACGTTGATGCGGCTGGATGCTAAACGGCCAACGACCAATTGATTGAACACAGGTCATTTAGAGAGGTCATCACCTGTGATGTCGGAATGACGTCACGGCAGGCGGGTCTGCTCAAGTGGTTTCCAGAAGGTGGCTGGCAGCGACGAGTTACACATATTACAACAACAAAGGAACTTAACCATTAATTAGGAGTTATGAAAGACAATGTAATTATGCGAATCCCTCAGTCTTTATTTTTTTTTTTTGGTTTTTTTTTTATTAATATTCCTCATTATCCAGTTAAGTCTAAAAAAAGAGGGCCCCTTACTATTCCAGGCTACACAGTTTCATTAAAATGCTCAGAAATGTGTTCAAACTTCAATTATCACAAAATTGTCGGTACCTGTAGCTAAAGAACAAATCACGGGCCAGAACATGAAAGCAGTTTCAATATCTCCGACACGGATGATGGATGGACATTTCGATTAAATTATTTTGTCACTTCGTGAATCATAAAACAGGTTTACGGATCGAATATTATACATTTAATGCATTAGATGATTTAAATCATCTTCATTTCAGAAAGGCATTCAAGTCATTCTTCCGCAACACCGACTTCAACATTCAACTTCAATACTGTTAGTATAACTTTACCCTAATTCTTATCAAATGCTTCCCACAGTGTGTTACCGGCATAAATGACAACAAATGGTGTGATCAAACAAAAAGTGTCATCAGTGTTATATTTTAATAAATCTGTTTGTATTTCTCCACCCCACTAGAACTTTTTTGTTTCATTTTTTTTGTTTAAATAGAATAATATTTAATTTTTCAGAACACATTTTTTCGCGATCATCGAAGTGCATCAGATTTTTTTTTTTTTTAAATGTAATGTCACCATGTTAAATAAATTTCGTGTAACATTGTCCATGATAAAAGCTTACATTTCTCATTACAAGCTTTTATTTTATTATAACTCAATTATAATCCCTTTCATGTTCATAAGTGAGATAAAAGAAGACATAACATCTGCCTAATGCGCGAATGCAAGGTTAAAATAAACAATATTTTATTAGTCTAATAAATAGAATATTAAACAGTTGAGACTCGCGATTGTGTGAAAGGGGGTCTGGTGTTGTCAGTAATCATTACTGCAGTCCAACACATGTGCTTATTTAACATTGACCACCCCTCTCCCCAAAATCATCTCATCCGTCAAGGGGGCATCACCCACTCATTTCTCTAATTTCTTTGTGTGATCAAAAAGTTTCGGGACTCGGACAGCGTATTATATTCTAATAGACCTTGCCTCATTGGGGATCAAAGGGAGACTAGTCTCTAACCAAGGGGGAGAACCTATTCCACTAGGACCATTTTAAGTCGTCCCAATGGACATGGGCAGTTAGCAAGGGGATGCAACTCCACTTAATCGCCTTCTGTAGGGACCCTTTCAAAGACCTCATTCATTACAGACCAATAAAAGGGGAGCTTTGTCGGTGGTCCCCGGGTTGGGGGTGGGGGGAGATTGGGTGGTGGGGGAAAAGGAATGGTGCTGGGGACGCTGCACGCCTGATGGTCATTTCAACAGTAGGTTGGTATCTCTGTGACGCTGCCCCACTGTGACGCTGCCACGCCACACTGATTCATGCCACACTGCCACATGCCAAAAAGTCATATGTCATATGTCACATTGCCATTTTCAATATTAGATTAGTTTTAAAAAATATATGGCCTGGTGTATGTTTAGGTGTCCTAAACGGTCTTACGAACATGAAAACACGTTATGTCCCCATACTGTAAAGTATCCAGGTCTCTAATCTGATAGATTTGTGTAATTATTTTTTTTTAAGAAACAGCTAAAGTAACTGCAATTAATAACTCGAAGCATTGTTTTTAACTTCCTGTTTTAGGTAACCCTTGACCTCATTATTCGTTATCATCTATTGGGGGGGGGGGGGGGGGGGGGGGGAAAAAATTTTAAAAATTGTTTTTAACTTCCTGTTTTAGGTAACCCTTGACCTCATTATTCGTTATCATCTATTGGGGTGGGGGGGGGGGGGGTGGGGGCAATAAATTTTAAACATGGAATTGACCTTCGATTTGAGGTGCACCGTGTTGCATTATCTATAAAAAGAAACATTTGAAAAGCACCACGCATAATTCCAAATACATAAAGTTGTTTTAATACTTTAATGTTAAAAAGGACACCAAAGTTAAAATCTGTGACATATTTTGTCTTTGACATATATTGGTATCAAAGGGAACTCATTGCGACTTCATACGGTTTGTTGTTATTTATTATAGCTGAGTGATAGGTGAGTCAGTCAGTGATATTTGACAATGAATTTTCGTTTCCCTTAATGATTTTCTTATAAAAAATATTGTGTAATCGTGAAATATTTTTTTTTTTAAAAAGCAAATTTATGGAGTGAGGAGTAAGTAAAACCTATTGAAAATGTTAAAGATACAATGATAAGATTTGGTGTTGTACATTATACATCAAACATTTTTTTGTGCAATGATCATAAATTTAAAATTAATGTTGCCAATATTAACCAAGTTACTTTCACATAAAAATATTACATATACTAAAAAATAAGCAGATATTTGATCATGTTTAAATTTATTATATTTCCGTTTCAAAAAAAAAAAAAAAATGTAGAAATTCGCCTTTCGTGATTTTAAGCATCAGAACTTATTTCACATAGCTCCTTCTCAGGAAAATTGTAACATAGGATGCGTTTAAAATTGTGTACAACAGAGTAGCTTGCCCGTGGTTGCCGCCTACTTTTACCAAGTTTGAGTTGGTTCCAAAATCATGTTTGTTGTTTTCTAAACTCGATTCCAGTAAAGTTAAGAAGGGTTAATTAAAACAGACCCAATTTTTTAAATAAAATTAAGAATTGTACTCTGCGTAATGTATTTCTCTGAACCCCACCGTGAGTCATCCGATCCATGTTTACTCAGCCAAACCATGACAACCACAAATGATATGAAAGCGGAAATGATACGCACCGGCCACCAATTATGCCGCTTTCACTCGGAAAGTAATTTTATTTGTCCCCTTTGTGAACGTATCCTACATATACAAAACTCAAATTAATGCATGTCCGTGCTAGGGGTTATACAAGTGCACACTTGGTGCGCAAATTAAAATGCCCGGTAGCAGAACTAATCGGAATACTTTAAAACACTGAAACTGCGTTACTTATAGATATATCAATGTTTTCCTTCACGGAAAGCGGCTCAATTTAAAATTGATGTCCCAGGCGGGAGCCTCCTGAGCATGATAACAACACAATTATTCACACCACATCCTATTTTTAACTTGTACCGTATTTTATTTATTCTTTTTTTTTTTAAAGTGGGGATTTATAATTTATACTAAATAAGTAGCTTGCTTTAATAAATAATTGCCTTAGTCACTAATATATCCCTGAAAATAAACATACGACATCCCATTATGCCTAGGATTTATAACTTCCACAAATCGGTTCACTTACATCAGCGGTTCTCAACCTGTGGTCGCGACCCCTTTGGGGGTCGCGAGACCCTTTTCCAGCGGGTCGCCTTAGACCATCAGAAAACACATATGCTCTACAGTTATGAAGTAGCAACAAACACTATTTTTGGCTTGGGGGTCGCCACAACATGAGGAACTGTATTAAAGGGTCGCGGCATTGGGAAGGTTGAGAAACACTGACTTCCATCATCCATCACCTGCAGTGAAGCAAGGCTGAGTACCGTCTTTGAAAGGTCTGGCTTGATGACACTTGCATGCAGTCTCATTTTTTAAAAAAATATTTTTACATTGAGACTTTCCCCATGCATTACTTTCTGGGGTTTGGTGTCCTCCGCAAGGAGTCGGCAGACTTTATGAAGTGAGAAGTCTTTTCTTTCAATAAATGATGTGTGTTTAAAAAGTATCTCTAGAGCCTCATATCCTTACCGGTTCGTATAAACATTGCCGGGTGTATTACCTCAAAGTGCCTCATTCGGGTTACAGAGACGCGGGTAGCCAAAAGCCACCCATTAAATGTCTTACACGTTTAAAAAAAATATACCCCCTTATATCAAACACAAATTAAGTTTCATAAATTTAACTGTCTCCACATGCTAAACTGAACACACAAGAAGATGATATTTGATGATGATTTTCATGGTAGAAGATGTCTGACAATGCTATAAATTTGAAGCACTCTCTAGGGTTATTGTTTCTAGCGGTGGCATTTGATTCTTTTTGTTGTTTGTTTTTTTGTTGTTCTTTTTTTTTTTTTTTTTTTTTTTTTTTTTTTTTTTTTTTTTTTTTTTTTTTTTTTTTTTTTTTTTTTTTTTTTTTTTGCTATTTTATTATTTGTTTTTGTTTTTTTTTTTTTTTTTTTTTTTTTTTTTTTTTTGTTTTTTTTTTTTTTATTTTTGGGTGAAAAAAAAAATTTTTTTTTTTTTAAAAATTTTTTTTTTTTTTTTTTTGTTTTTTTTTTTTTTTTTTTTTTTTTTTTTTTTTTTTTTTTTTTTTTTTTTTTTTTTTTTTTTTTTTTTTTTTTTTTTTTTTTTTTTTTTTTTGCTATTTCAATAATTGACGGGGCAAAAACAAACTCTCTTAATTCATAAAATATTTTGTCCATTATTTCGAGGTTATGTTTCCTAACCTTGTAGTCTGCACTCTGCACCTCCTTCGAATTATTTGACTATTCACTATGCATTTTTACCATGTCTTGCACTACCTGCAAAAGTCACAACGTATTTTTTTTTTTAATATGTGAAAATTTTGGATTTCTAATTGATTGGTCGAATTGCAAAGAGAACTGTAGAGCTTATAAAACAAACATGCATCGTATTACAAAAATCAGAAGAAAAAAAATAAAGACATTTTTTTTTAAAATCTTTAAATATGTAGACTATATCTTTTAAAAGCTGAAGTCTCCTCTGTCTTATAATTTTAAAGCGATCCCGAAATGCCACCTCGCACCCCATGAGATGCCACCTCCCACCCCCCTGAGATGCCACCTCGCACCCCATGAGATGCCACCTCGCTCCCCCTGAGATGCCATCTCGCACCTCCTGAGGCGCCATCTCGCACCCCGGGTTTTGAAATCGCAACATATTTCCGTCGACATACATATCTCACAAGCCAAAAATGTATACTTATGGAAGTAAATCTCTATTTTAAACACGTCTTTACTTCAACATTTCTCTAACTCCATATTCCAGTATCAGCATTTCTCTAACTCCATATTCCAGTATCAACATTTCTCTAACTCCATATTCCAATATCGACATCTCTCTAACTCCATATTCCAGTATCAGCATTTCTTTAACTCAATTTTCCAGTATCAACATTTCTCTAACTCCATATTCCAGTATCAACATTTCTCTAACTCCATATTCCAGTATCGACATTTCTCTAACTCCATATTCCAGTATCAACATTTCTCTAACTCCATATTCTAGTATCAACTTCTCTCTAACTCCATATTCCAGTATCAACATCTCTCTAACTCCATATTCCAGTATCAACATTGCTCTAACTCCATATTTCAGTATCAACATCTCTCTAACTCCATATTCCAGTATCAACATTTCTCTAACTCCATATTCCAGTATCGACATTTCTCTAACTCCATATTCCAATATCAACATTTCTCTAACTCCATATTCCAGTAATCAACATTTCTCTAACTCCATATTCTAGTATCAACATTTCTCTAACTCCATATTCCAGTATCAACATTTCTGACCTTACATAAAAATATTATATTTCTCCAAGGTTGCCATATCGATAATTCGGTTTCTAAAAAAATTTCTATAACAACGTATTTATAAATAAAAATAACGGAGATAAAGCCATTTTCAAATATAATTAAATGGATTTTCTTTTTTAACTATGCCGTTCCGAAAATGATTAGTTGCAGGTGTTGTGATCCACTGGTATCACCTGGGCCTGGGGGCTGACTTGCTGTCGGAGATACAATCCTATCTTATGTTCATTTATTTCACTGCATTTTAAACCTCGACCGTTTAAACACATGTGGCCACAAACACCGAAAAAAAATGTTTGTTTTTTTTTAAACCTTCACGTATTTTTTGTCAGCGCTCATATTAGACTTAAATAAATCTTAACTCAAATACAACACCGTTCTTAAAGGCGCGGAAAATTCTTCTTCTTTTTTTTTTTCCCCCCACTGGTGTCATGATTGTATTTGTGTGATTAAATAAAATATCGGACCTGCATTCGACATAAGCGAAACAAAACATTCACACTGCAACTGTGCAGATGTATAGGTTTAATAGTGGGTTGTTTTGGGGGGTTATGTTATAGTGGCAGCCTTATGACAACGCGACAGTTACTGTTTTATAGACATCACTAAGGAGTGTTCTATACGTCAGTTGTTGTTGCCGAGGCTGTGAATGCAGCTATAATTTTACTTGAGCAGCATCAAGGATATGATCAATAACATATATTTCTGTAAGTATGAAAGAAGTGGCGGGTTCAATAAAAAATGTCCGATAACTGCGCCAAATGAGATTCTAAAATATACCACAAGGGCATTTGTTGCGTAATAATTTCTCTTGTTTCACGGAAATTGGTCTCAACGTAAATTTTGATGTAATAAATCTGTGGTGCGAAGCTCTGTGTGATATTAGTATAGTAATGTGGGGGGGGGGGGGGGGGGGGGGGGGGGGGGGGGGGGGGGGGGGGGGGGGGGGGAAGGGGGGTAGCACTAATTGGGATTCTTATAATGGGCGCTGCTTGAATCCATGTTTTGTCGAGTGACTTTAGCAGAGGGTGATTCGGAACATTGCCGTCGCCATTGTTTAGCGAGCTATAACAACTATCGAGCAATAAAATGATGGGCAAGTCTTACCATTTTTCCAGAACCCATCGATAAAACAAAACCCACAGAAACGTATGCAATATTTTATTACTCTGATTTTTTTTTTGCTTTGTAAATTTTATTTTCAGCGAAATAAATTCAATTTCTTACAATTCAAAGGGTTGGGAAGTCAGAGAGAAAAATAAGTGAATCTGTAATAATCTATGTTATATAAACAGGTCGCGAGACATAGACATTTGCATTGATGTAGACATTGCAGACGTAAGCCGCATTGTCTGGCGTTTGATGACAAAAGGGTTTTACACTTGAATCTGTAAAATTTTAACTAAATTAGAGATAGAGTACCTGATGTTTGTTACGAAGAAAATTAAAAGTACATGAAGTTTCTTGTGTACATACAAACGTTACAAAGTTAGGTTATTTTTTATTTTTATTTTTAAATTTTATTTCATTTTTATTTGATTTATTTTCTAAGCCAGCGTAATATTTGAATATAAATTAAGAGGGAACCACTCGAGTTTTTTATTGAGAAGATAAAACAATGACTAAACGGTGGTGTTAAGCAAATACTTCGTAGTTTTATTTCATAAGACAACGCCAGTGTCAAGGACAGTTGTTACAAAAACTTCGATGCTACAAGTGATATCATCCTCTCGAGTGTAACTCATGTTTCGTAACATGTCACCCGTTACGAGTTAAACGCAACAAGTCATCTCCCCTTCCCCCGCCAAACTACCCCCCCCCCCAACCCTCTAAACATTCCCATTTTAGATATTGCACAAAGAACCCCGGGAAATGACATTAGAAGGTTTCGCAATTGTTATTATGTTCTCAACATCCATGGCGGCCAACGGCGAATGAAAGCTCCGCCACCCCGTTTACTTGTCATAAATTTACGGCGCCCGGGCATAAAGTTGCTGTCAGACCGGGGGAGAAAAGCTTATAATTTGCTCCCCCCACCCCCAACCCCCAGGGCTTGAACCTGGTGATATGACGCTCAAAGCTATGTCAACAAATCAAAGTGGAGAAGACACCAGCTGCTAAGTTGAAACTAAGTGGCCATGATTGGGCACCGTTACAGCCATCCTCACACCTTTTCGGTATCCAGCAATTGGACCGCGGAGCGGTTTCAATGGCCCCGACCCCAGGTGAAATCCGACCCCGAAGCCGACCGAATGACGGGACATTGGCTCTCGCTGGTAAGTTTGTTATTGGTGTCAATCGGTTCTCTTAACGCCAATTACGGCCACCCGCTGGACATGGACTCAAACTGGTCAGTCATATTCAGTGAGACAGTGCGGGAACAAACGGGGGGGGGGGGGGGGGCCCCTGAAAGTCGTCACTGTCCAGGTTTGGGTGGATGAGGTGCACATGGTGGGGGAGGGATGGGAAGAAAAAAAATGCATTGACTAACATAAGATTATGAATTGAGATGGATACGGTCGGCTTCAGCTCCAGAGACAAATTTTCCCCGGATTACATCATCATGCCGCCCCCCTCCCCGGGCATCAAGCAAATATCCACCACGACCACCGGACACAGACCCGACTCCTGCCTTAAGCACAAGAAGTCATCTGTCCAGGTGAGGAAAGAATGTATGGACCATGGTTGCTCACGAAGGACGATTGATTTGCAGGTATGGACCTGGTTGCACACTGTAGCGGCAGTTGTTTAGGTAGTGTTGGCGTTTTGCTTGAATCTAGTGAGACGGCTATTAGAAGAAGACTCTGGCCAACACGTTTGTTTAACAGGTGATACTGTGCCATATGCTTACTACGCTGCAATCAAAGAAAGGTTTAAAAAGCTTATCTCCCACCACATCTCCCACCACATCTCCCAGCACATCTCCAAGCACATCTCCAAGCACATCTCCCACCACATCTCCCACCACATATCCCACCACATCTACCACCACACCTCCCACCACACAAATTAATTATTTAAAATAACACGGATTGTTTAAACCACTACCCAATCACAATCAGATACCGTACGCTATTGGCAGAGATTTTATTAACACACGGTCACCTTCATAAGTGGCATCGGCGCTTCTTTTGAGCCTTTAACTACCATGTAAAGGATTTGTTTATTATTCGTTTTTTTCCAAAATGGCTAGCTCTCTCTACTTTCAAAAGGAGTTACTTTTGAGCTGGCTTCTGAACTCCTTAAACGTAATTGCATTTATTTGTTATACTTTTCAATATCTGAGAATAACATCAATCATTAAAATGGGTTTTTTTTGGTTGCTTTTTTCAATTAACAATTTTGCTTAAAATAGCCAAGACACTCAACCAAGAACAGTGGCAACCCAACTAAAAAAACTGGAACAACAAACCACAAACCTGAACCACACAACTACATGCCTGGACCACCAAACAGGGACACCCAGCCACAAACAGGGACACCCAGCCCCAAACAGGGACCACCCAGCCACAAACAGGGACACCCAGCCCAAACAGGGACCACCTAGCCACAAACCTGGACCACCCAGCCACAAACAGGGACACCCAGCCACAAACAGGGACACCCAGCCACAAACAGGGACACCCAGCCCCAAACAGGGACCACCCAGCCACAAACAGGGACACCCAGCCCCAAACAGGGACCACCCAGCCACAAACCTGGACCACCCAGCCACAAACAGGGACCACCCAGCCACAGACCTAACGATTAGTTTCTATCATGGACAGATGGCTTCCACCCCACCCCCCCACACTCTTCACGTAACCCCTTCCCCGCCTAAATCTTCACGTAACCCCCTTCCCCCCTGCCCTGCCCCACGCCCTCTGTCCAAGCACGCCAGAACACTGCACATGACAACACATGACATCACATGACATCATGTGAGCACTTGACGGGACTCTCCATATCGCGCCACTCTTCCGTCCCCCGGAGACCTTTGATGCGGACATAATCTGACCCCGGCCCCGTCACAGACATCAGGCCATCAATGCCATCATGTCGACGACATCGTCTCCTGGGCGCGGGGCCTCGCAGCACGCCCCCACTCACGTCCCACGACCGTCTTCGCTACCCCTTGCTTTTATCCCCCCAGTAATCTTTTTTTTTTTTTTTTTTTTTTTGTGCCAGTTCTTTTCTCCTGAATATCATCTCCATGCTCTCTGATCATCTAGCTTCCCTCCCTCGTCGTCATCCAGAGCCCCACAGTTGCCGTCGACTTACTTCTCCGAGTGTCAATGATTTCGACTTTGATCACTTCTCCTTCACTCACGATCCAATCACTTGTCCGTTTAATGAATTCCGACCTCTTGTCAACTCAACATTTATTCTTTGTCCCGAAAAATCTACTTTTTTTTTTACGTCTAATTGTTCGTGATGAAAACTGAATAAGCCTGACCACCCCCTCCCCCAATTTACTTTTCACCGACTTGCAATTTTGTATAATCTCTTATATGTCTGCCTTCGTTGGACAGTGTCTAGTGATTAATCTTACTATATATAGCGTATGAGTAGACTAATTTAACTAATTCACGTCACTTCAAAAGTGATTTTATGTGAATCCTGTTTGGGCGTCATGCGACACATTAATGATTGATTTACCGTAGGGTGGGGGTGCAGATGGCTTTGGGGCGCCGTGACGTAAACGTAAAAATATAAAACATAAATTATTAATTAACAAGAGAATAAAGATTTTTCGCAACAGACATATACGCCTGTTTATAAATTATAAATATAAAACATTGAGCACCAAGAGCCTGGGCTCACACTTTTAACGTGTTTAGCTCCACAGTTCAGCTCCTTAATTTAGCTCCTTAATTTGGGTAAATAAATTTATCGTCATAAACCTGGACCGATTAGCATAGGCGTTTAGTTTCTTGTTCCACTTATTGGTGATATGGCTATTAACCAAAGTGTGTAATGGACATGCAGTAGTAACTGCTTAAGTGGTACAGATTCGTCGTTGTTGCTGTTGTTGTTTTTATTGGGAGGCACTGCCCTTGTGTTTATTTAGGGAAAGTCAATGAGAAAAATTATGTCACAATCGTTATTCAAACGTTTCACAATTATTATTTTTTTAGCGTTTTTTTTTTTTCTTTTTTTTTTTTTTCACAATCCTGTTTTTTTTTTTTCATTTCCTTGGGCTTTTAAGCCGAAATTGAGGCCAAAAAATTCCAATTTAAATAAATTTTTTTTTTTTTTTTTTTTTTGTTTTTTTTTTTTTTCTTTTTTTTTTTTGCACAATCCTGTTTTTATTTGTTCATGTCCTTGGGCTTATAAGCCGAAATTGAGGCCAAAAAATTCCAATTTAAATAAGTGTATTCAACATAGAAGAGAAATTGGATGTAGTCATTCATATGGAATAACGTCATGGGGTGTAACTCTACCCTTTAACTCTACTGAAATGATATTGGTGAATGTGTTCTACAGTATACCTAACCTGTACATCATGTTGTTGAAAAAATGAATATTGCTCTCGTGGCATTGTATACATGAAACGACCGCACCAAAGATGAAGGGGTTGCTATAGCTCCTGGTATATAAGAAACATTTGGTTAAAAATTCAAATTTTGTACTAAAGAGAATAGTAAATACTACAATTAGCCGACACCAGAGTCTGGTGACCCAAAAGAGAGTCGAGCTCTGCCCCGCTAAGTCAACAGGCTACTATAAGACAGCAAACGGGGATCCGATCTGCCGGCATTGCAAGCTTGTCCCCAAAGACACCAGCTCATCTTTGGACTTCGTGCCATGCACTGGATGTTGCGGGGGGAGGCCAGAGGGCGACAAGAGAGCCCTACGTTAAGGCGATGTTGTTATATGGCACAGACCAGCTGATGGGGCCGGGGGCAAAGGTGCTAGCCGGGGCTTTTAGAGCGTAAGCTAAAGCCTCAACCAGAATATGTGTGTTAGTCGATGGGAGTGTGTGTGTCTCCTCAAAAGTGTCGATAAAAAATATGATACAGAAAAATGTATAATCCAACCACTTGTGGAAAAAATGGGGTGACCTAACGGTGACCTGCGGTTGTGTGTGTGTGCGTGTGTGTGTGCGTGTGTGTGGGGGTGGGGGCGGTTTACATCTCATTTATTGTAAATAATCGAAATGATTCTCACAACCAGATGTCACCGTGGTAACTGATTAGTATACGTACGTTCATTTTTTTAAAAAAATATTTCCTCAACCCAAGCAAAAATAAAGATATATATATATATATATATTTTTTTTTTTCACTTTGGAAAGTGGTTTAAAATAATAATTTCAGTTAAGCAACACAACTAATAGAAAATTATTGAAGTCCCAGCATTGGACTTTGCGGAATTCAAATCCACTTTGAAAAAGAAACTTTTAATTAATGTGTGTAAATAGACTAAAGTTATACCAAGCTCGCTATTGAACAAACAAATTTATTTTCAAAGCTAATGGCCACGTAAAAAAAAAGTGTAACACCGGGTAACGATCATTCTCACCTACGTAACGAGTTAATTTTCATAGTAAAAACAACAGCACAACATTACAGGGGCCTGGCTATAAAATGAGGTGGGGATGATATATTGTAAAAGACGTGTAGTTGAAGTTGGTTAAAATTGGCTTTGATGGTATTTTATTGATGGAAAAAAAAGGGGGGGGGGCGGAATTAAATTGGGGGGGGGGTATACAAATGAATATTGTCCCCGGGCGCCAAACACTCTAGCTACGTCTCCGGTGCATCTGGTTAGGGCCAATACAACAACATCAGGTAATCTTATTGCATGTGACAGTGACGCTCGTTAACAATATTGGCATGAAATATTAGATCCAGCACGGCAATCGTCGCCAAGATAGATATGTGACGTTTCCAGGAGTCCCCCATGGTACTTTTTGAGACCCTTCCTCCCGCTCGTTTTGGGCCCCGGTGATTTGCTTATACACCAGGGTTCCCCGGCCTGGGGGTGAGAAGTGGCATTTAAAGGGGTTTCGGGAAGGTAAATTATATGAACAGAGGAGACACACGCTCTTAAGTTAAAATATAAATTTCTATATTGAATTGATCATTGTTTTTAATTCTCACTTAAGCGGTGCTAAGTTTTACACAGTTCAATAAATTAATTAAAAAACTAATTTTTTTTTTAAAATAAATTTTTACTTTTGTAGGGGCTGCGCAAGTTAGTTGACCAAGTCATATGGGGGGGGGGACAGAGTTAGTAAAACAAGTCTTAGGGGGTGTAGAGTACAAGAAACTTTGGGAACGGGAGGGGGGGGTAACTAAAACTGAGACACGTGCCATGATGACGCAAGTTTTCGCGACAATCCTAGTCTCCAGCATTGCCTGGTGTTTCCCAACTAGAAAACAAGTCTTAGGGGGTGTAGAGTACAAGAAACTTTGGGAACGGGAGGGGGGGGTAACTAAAACTGAGACACGTGCCATGATGACGCAAGTTTTCGCGACAATCCAAGTCTCCAGCATTGCCTGGTGTTTCCCAACTAGGAGTCTATGTTGAAATGCTGTCTTACGTGATAAATACATCACATCGTCTAAATTCATATATGATAAATATAACATGTTTTGAATTTGTATGATTAATCCAGACTTATAATCCCATAGTATGCATGATTAAACCGGTAACTACGTTATGCCCCGCAATAACTGCGAACATTATTTGATCGAGTCAAAGCTGATAACTTACAGGGTTGGACTTTTGATTTAACCTGTCAGTACTGGGGCTTGAAAGACAGCTGATGGATTCATGCACAAACTTGTGCTCAAAACTGCAATCTTGGCTCTTGACCAAAGTAATCTTGCAATTTTAGACTTGGTTCCCGGACAAATTCATCTAGTAATTTTAGATATAATTCCCGACCGAATTCATCTTGTAATTTTAGACTTGGTTCTTAACCAAATTCATTTTGTATTTTTTACACTAGGCTCTTGACCAATTTCATTTTGTAATTTTTAGACCTGGTTCTTAACCAAATTCATTTTGTAATTTATAGACTTGTTTCTTAACCAAATTCATTTAGCAATTTTTAGACTTGGTTCTTAACCAAATTCATTTAGTAATTTTTAGACTTGGTTCTTAACCAAATTCATTTTGTCATTTTTAGACCTGGTTCTTAACCAAATTCATTTTGTAATGTATAGACTTGGTACTTAACTAAATGCCTTTTCTCATTTTTAGACTTGATTCTTAACCAAATTCATTTGGTAATTTTTAGACTTGGTTCTTAACCAAATTGATCTTAAAATTTTTAGACTTCTTCCTGGACGAATCCACTTTGTAATTTTTTTTAAGCATGTTTGATTCACAAAATAGATGAAGATTATTGTTTTTATTTTAAAAAAAAAATTTTTATAGAGATGCTCTTTAACTTTGTATATTTGTATTTTAGATCTACACCATTATAGTAGTACTAGGTGGTGTGAATATTCTCATCGGGATAATAAGAGAAGGTATTCCTATTAAAAAAATTCATTTTTCTGCCTTTCGAAACCAGTCTGAAATAGTAATTTATTTTGTTTTTTGGGCGCATTAAGTTCATTAAGAAAGATGGTCGAAATTAGCATAATTTATTCGCATTTCATCGTACGAGCCCACTGTGAGATAAGTGTTGTGAAACTTCAATATAAGAAAATGAAACAGGGAAAGAGCGCCACCGCCAGACAGATAGATTTGGAAAAGTGGATAATATTTATGATGGATAAGAAGCATACGTCACCTTTGCATACATATTATGTTCTTTGGATATTGCGAAGCATTTAACCGATTTCAAAAAATTAATCGATTTACCATTGTGTGTTCCAACGATATCATATGGAATTAATTTGATCGGTCATTGTTACATTATTGTTGGAGTCATATATGTAACATTAAAGTTGTCCAAGTCATAAAGTCATATTACATTAAAGTTGTGCAAGACATAAAGTCATATTACAGTAAAATTGTCCAAATCATAAAGTCATTGCACCTTAAAGGCCAAGTCCAAGTCATTAAGTCGTGTTACATTGATTGTGTCCAAGTCATAAATTCGTGTTTTATCCTCGCTGACAGAAGATGGGAATAAACGTTTGAAAAGAAAAGACCCAAAAAAAAAACAAAAACAAAAAAAAAAAAACAGTGCTTGGACTTGGTGGCCCCTCGTGTCTTGCTAATGATATGCATGAATTGATATGCATGAAATATGCAAATGAACTGCGATAATTGTTTTATTTTTTTTTTT
>CAXITT010001697.1:32058-45261 GCA_964033795.1 Lymnaea stagnalis
CCCCCCCCCCCAACCACCAACCACCGGGTCGAATGTGTTTTCATGAGACGTAGATGGCATGACAAACTGGCGTTAGAATTTAGAGGATCAGTAGGGCCCCGGGTGGGAGGGGGGAAGAGACTAGTTGGCATTGGCGTAACACTGGAGTGGCCATAAAGTCGAATATTAGTTGAATCGTATATTGTATTCGGAAATTAATATTAGTTATTTTGTAGAAAAATAATAATTTCTTATTAGTCAGGACAAGCGCTATCTTCATGTCATGGTGCATTAACCCCCCCCCACCCCCTCCTCACCCCCTCACCGATTTTTTTTTTACCACGATTGGCATTAGCCATGTTGATGTCAATGAAAATGATAAAGACAAGATTCATCAAAATTTTATGTATGGGCAGAGAAGAATACAAACAAAAGTTAAGTTATTGTTTTTTAAATTTTTTATTGTTTGTTTTTTTCAGAACATCTCTTGAAATTTAGTAAAACGGTTTTGGGGGGAGGGGTGAAAGGTCATCAAAGTATCCCATTCCAAATGTTATCGTGTTATTTTTTTTTTTTTCATGAACATTAAGAAGTAACATTGCAAACATTTCGACACGTTTTCTTCACAAAGTTTCCAAACCCCAGTTCCGTTGATTCCCAGCACGCCCGATGGGGGTTACTCGGTGTTCGTAGAAAGTACAGGGCTCGACTGGACCCGCCATGCGTTCATAGTTCAGGTGCATCCCATGTTGAGAATGTCTTCAAATCTGAACGCCTTTCGCTGTTCATGTCGGTAACATTGTACGACCAAGAGAACCAGGACGAAAAAAACTTCAAAGGACGTCACGAATTTCAACGATTACTTCCGCCTGGGAGAATTCAGGTGAGCCTTTTGGGACTTTGTGTCCTATTCCTAGAACTAATGAGATGGTCTGTAGGACTTTGTGTCCTAGAACTAATGAGATGGTAGGTCCTAAAGAACTTTGTGTCCTAGAACTAACGAGATGGCTGGTCCTAAAGGACTTTGTGTCCCATAACTAATGAGATGGTCCTGTAGGACTTTGTATCCTAGAACTAATGAGATGATTGGTCCTAGAGGACTTTGTGTCCTAGAACTAATGAGATGGTTTGACCTAAAGGACTTTGTGTCCTAGAACTAATGAGGCGATTGGTCCTAAATGACTGTGTGTACTAGAACTAATGAGATGGTTTGACCTAAAGGACTTTGCGTCCTAGAACTAATGAGGTGATTGGTCCTAAAGGACTTTGTGTCCTAGAACTAATGAGATGGTCCTAAACAACTTTGTGTCCTGAAATAATCTGATGAAACACTCCGGGGATTGTAAATGCAAATACTCAGAGATGTCTTTGAAATTGCTGTACTAGAAATAACGGGACTATTAGTAGGACCTCGAAGGTATGAGCTTATAGAATTCTTATAGAATTTATCTCGAAGAAACTTAGGTGTGAAAGAGAGACCCCATTCTTGCTGTTATTCACAAAATACAGTAGAAAGCAAGTTGTATCAAATAATGTTTATGCTTGCACATTTCAATCACGACAAGTGTTATTTGCTAAATTTGAGTAGAATATTAATTCCAGAAGTTATTTTTTTTTTTTAATGACTTCAGGTTCTAAAAGAGTCACTAGTGGCTTAGAAATACTGCAATACTATCCTTTTACGTATAGTGTCGTAAAGACCCGAAAGGACAGCCGCAAACAAAGGTTTAAGCTTTAAAAACTCTGGTCTACACTTTGACTAGTGTTTGGCGTAAGCAGGATTCGTCCCTAGAACATTAGCGCACAATAAAATACATGGACAAGGCAATAATCGACTCAATGTAAATATTTTTTTTAAACTGGTACATCCATCGCCCCTACCCCGGGACAGTAATCTATTTATTCTGTTGGGTATATTTCAAAAGCCAATTCAACAGCCCAGCCACTTGGATGTAGCCCTGCAAGATACACTCTGCTACAACCCAGCTACAACCCTGCTACAACCCTGCTATAACTCGGCTACAACCCTGCTATAACCCAGCTACAACTCGGTAACAACCCTGCTACAACGCTGACACAACACTGCTACAACCCTGCTACAACTTTTCTACAACCCTGCTACGACACTGCTACAACCCTGCTACAACACTGCTACAACACTGCTACAACACTGCTACAACACTGCTACAACTCGGCTATAACTTAACCCTATCATTCAGTACGACTTTGTTATTGCCTTCCTGTGTGGACAGCTTTAACTCAGTGCGTACAGCGATTCCGACAATGTACGCCACTTTTGTCGTACGAACCAAAACTTTACAACCAGCATTGTTTGACCGAAACTTGACGACCAGCAGTGTCCGACCAACATGGTACGACCAACAATTTTTATAGGCCAATGTTACCTTATCATCAACCTGTGAGTACCTGTTGTATGACGTCATGAACAGGTCCTATCATCACTGTGGTTCAGTGACGCCCCACGAAGCTTTCGTTTACTCGACATGAGATGTGGCAAACTAGGGGGAGGGGGGGGAAGGGTTGGTAAGATCAAACGGTTCTCAAACGGTGTGTCGACAGCGCTTTGTGGTGTCAGTAACGTGGGAGACAATTATAACAGTACTGACCGACGTGAACAATGCCAGGTCAATAAAAGGTATTCCGTGTGGATCACGTGGTGTAGTGAATGTGATGCACTTCCTTGAATGCCCGATCCATATCGGTTTAGCTCAGCGGTTTTCAACCTGTGGGTCACGACCCCTTAAGGGGGTCGAACGACCCCGACAAAGGGGTGGCCTACGATCATCGGAAACATACTTATGAAATAGCAAAAAAAATAATTTTATGGTTGAGGGGGTGGCCGCAACATGAGGAACTGTTTTAATGGGTCGCGTCATTAGGAAGCTTGAGAACCACTGGTTTAGCTGGTTGTATGTTTTAAGCCACAGATACAAATGATTTCGAATTATTATCTATGAATCCTCATTGTAAGGATGTAGTCTGTCATAAGTTGGGAGATGTCGGTAATGATGAAGGATTCGTGAATTGTTTTTTCTCATGATGTGTTCCTGAGACTGTGAGTGTGCCTATAGGTGGAAGAAACGCATTTGGAGGCACGGGAAATGTGTGGATCCGAAGATACACGTTCGCGTGTTTCTGTATATGAGCTACACAAATGTAACTTGTTTTCCGATCTGCGGCCAGGACGGTCATAAAAGTTGTATGTACATTTGTATTGGTGCACAACAATGAAAGTCTTTCCTGAGCGCGGTGCGCATGAAGACAGCGGTTGCTCAAATTACATTAAAACATTGTGTTGAGGTACTTGACCTCTTGTCGTGTGGGGCGTATCATCATTGAAATAGTATGTAGATTTAATGTATACTTGTAATGATGGAGGCATTGGACGCAACGTTTAACAACTGTATTCTATGTTAGCATTAGTGAACCTTTATTGTTTTATTGTCACATATCGAGTGTGTATCATTAATCTACTTTAAAGCTTTATTGGACTCCAACACTCTTATAATCATTATTTAATAATCATTCCTAGACCAAGGTCAGGGGTGGACTGGGCCGCCGGGACACCGGGAAGATTCCCGATGGGCCGCTAGGACCGGTGATATAATAAAAATAAAAGTCATGAAGATAGGGCCGCTTTTTTTTTTGTTTTTTTCCTGGGCCGCTTTGATTTTTTTCCCGGGCTGCTTTGATTTTTTTCCCGGGCTGCTTGAACTCCCGAGTCCACCCCTGACCAAGGTGGGCAAACCTTGTTCAAGAAAGCCACAGTTGTGGTAAATGAAAAGTAAAATTTGACAAACTATTTATAAATCATAAAACATAACTATTAAATGAAAAAAAATAGTAAATATCACAGAAGGCGACATAGTTTACGTTAAATCTAACCACTTATAGACTTAACCATTAAAAAAACTATAATATTACAACGGGTGAACCTAAAATGATTATTGAAGTTGCAATCTGCCGCCAGGAACAAGACTTGAACACACAAAAGACATCAAAGACGTAGAATCTTCATTTACAACCATTAAATTAAGATTTAAAAAGAGAAGAATGTGCCCCATGTGAAGAAGAAAAAGTCCTGGCTATGAACCGCTTAAAATTGGAAATGCACCTAGAACGCTTAATATCTCAGCAGAGTTGATGAGAGCAACAGTCAACTTCTCCGGCATTATCGGGCACAAGGAAAACATAGTTAGGATCATTCCGAGCTTTTACGAAGAAATGACATGCAGGGTGGTACACGAAGGTAGAGATTATAGTGGCAATAGGAGTCAGACAAGGATGTCAATTGTCTCTCTTTCTATTCATTCTTGCCCTTGACTGGATAATGAAAACCTCCACAGACAAAAAAGAGGAACGGGATACAATGGACACCCTGTGAACAACTGAATGACCTACACTTTTGCAGACGAAATTGCACTTCTGTCTCACAGCTAGCAACAAAAGCAGGAAAAAGACTAAAGATGTAGCCAATATTTCAGCGCAGCTTGGACGCAGTATAGATATAAACAAGACAAACGTGAACTGGGCCAAACCAAGAGCAAATCCCTCTGGCATGAAATACACTGGAAGACTTGGAGGCATTCACATACGTGGGCAATGACATAGATTTAATTGGTGGATCCGAAGCTGATGTCACGGATAGAATTGTAAGGGCTATAGGTCAGCATTTGTGCTATTAAAGAAAACATGAGAGTCAAAAGCGCTTGCTCTGCAAACCACAGTCAGAATTTTTAATACAAATGACAAAAGTGTCATTTTTATACTCCATGGAGCCGAAAGTTGGAAAACAACGGCGAGCACGACGCAGAAAGTACAGACTTTCACAAACACTTGCCTTAGAAACACCCTGGACATCAAATGGCCAAACACCATTACCAACAAAGACTTACTGGAAAGGACATGCAAAGAGTATAAGCATGCTGATAAGGAAAAGTTGGATGTGGATAGGACTCACTCTTCGTAAACCACCAGATATCATCCCCAGACAACGCACAGGGCCGAGATGATGATTAACTTCTTGTAAACGTATGCCCCATGCAGGCCAGGGGGGGGGGGGCATACGTAAATATGTCGTAACGGGGGGGGTGTGATTTTAGGGGAAGTTAATTTCAATGTATTTGGTCATAATCAAAAGCAATGAGTGAAAACGTAAGTGGATAAGTGATGTTGTGCGGATGGATGATGTTGTGTGGATGGCGGATGTTGTGTGGATGGGGATGTTGTATCATGGATGGGTGATGTTGTGACATGGATGGGGGATGTTGTGTCATGGACGGGGGATGTTGTATCATGGATGGGTGATGTTGTGTCATGGATGGGTGATGTTGCATCATGGATGAGTGATGTTGTATGATGGATGGGTGACGTTGTGTCATGGATGGGGGATGTTGTATCATGGATGGGGGATGTTGTATCATGGATGGGTGATGTGGATATGGGATGTTGTGTGGATGGGGGAAGTTGTGTCATGGATTGTGGATGTTGTGTCATGGATGGGGGATGTTGTGTCATGGATGGGGATGTTGTGTCATGGATGGGGGATGTTGTGTCATGGATGGGGGATGTTGTGTCATGGATGGGGGGTGTTGTGTCATGGAAGGGGGATGTTGTGTCATGGATGGGGGATTTTTTCAGATGGGAGGATGGGGGATGTTGTGTCATGGATGGGGGATGTTGTGTCATGGATGGGGGATGTTGTGTCATGGATGGGGGATGTTGTGTCATGGATGGGGGATTTTTTCAGATGGGTGGGTGCGTTGATATCTGAGAGTCGTTGGATGGGTGGCTGAGTCGATAGGTGGAGTGGTTGAATAGATGGTTGAGTGAGCGAACGAAAGTATGGAAAGAAAGTAAGTCCTCTCACATCTGGTGTAATATTGTATTGCGTCCTCCGCACACACAAATGACAAGAGCCTGAGATGTCAGCGAGCGGTCAAAATTGACCACACTTTTATAGCTGTCGTCCCCATTAGTCCGGTGAGTCCAGGAGACGGTGTTGGACGCACCAACGTAGGGTGTGGAGACACAGGTATTGTAACGGATCACTCTAGGTGCGGCGCGACGATGGCTATCTGCCTCTCGTTTATGACACGAAAACCTTTAGAGAAACTATAAAACTCAACTCTTGACCAAATAGCACATGACATCGTAAACCTGGCCGGACAGCGGCCATTACGTGATTACCGAATCTGGTCAGCTGGTCACTAAGGTTAGGGGAGATCATTCCAATGCTAGTCCTTTAGTTGGGCAAGGGAAGTTATACAGTGTCAGTATTAAAAACTGTTTTCAGGTCATTCAAGCGCTTCAACACACATGGTCATATCAAACGGAGCACCATGCATATTGACGATATTATTGTAATATTTAACGAAGCACTGCTATTTTTTTTATTGCATATTCCGTATATTATTTTCCCCTTAAAATAAAGTTCCAATCTATTTAATGTTAACTTTAGTTTTATTTGATAACCATAAACCTTCCACTTGTAGTGTTCGTCATTTCTAAGACCGGAGAACGTCACAACGCATTACGCAATGTTACTATTTTGAGACAATGTTTGAATAATAGCTTCCAAAAATGTATTACCGCGTATATATATCTATATATATACCAGCAACAATTTTTTAATAAATGTTCTGTAAGTCTCATTGGGGTGTCCATACCACCCGTAAGTCTCATTGGGATGTCCATACCCCTCGTAAGTCTCATTGGGGTGTTCATACCCCCCGTAAGTCTCAATGGAGTGTCTGTACTCCTTGTAAGTCTCATTGGGGCGTGTATACCCCCGTAAGTCTCATTGGGGTGTGTATACCCCCGTAAGTCTCATTGGGGTGTTCATACCCCCCCCCCCGTAAGTCTCAATGGAGTGTCTGTACTCCTTGTAAGTCTCATTCGGGTGTGTATACCCCCGTAAGTCTCATTGGGGTGTGTATACCCCCGTAAGTCTCATTGGGGTGTGTATACCCCATTAAGTCTCATTGGGGTGTGTATACCCCATTAAGTCTCATTGGGGTGTGTATACCCCATTAAGTCTCATTGGGGTGTGTATACCCCATTAAGTCTCATTTGGGTGTGTATACCCCATTAAGTCTCATTGGGGTGTGTATACCCCATTAAGTCTCATTGGGGTGTGTATACCCCATTAAGTCTCATTGGGGTGTGTATACCCCCTTAAGTCTCATTGGGGTGTGTATACCCCATTAAGTCTCATTGGGGTGTCTTCTCAAGCTCAGTATTTTTTTTTATGATAGTCGTTTACCGCAGGACCTGTGCCGTTCTATAAAACACCAATGTCGTAGTTCTCATACATGTGGCCACTCTTGCACCCTGTCACCCGAACTGTGGACCCATCGACCCCTCCGAGGTATTCACACCAAACAAGAGACAGGTATTATTGCCATATACCGGAGGCTCTAGAGACATTTCAACCTGGTCTCCATAGAACGCACTGGTGGCGACATTGAAAGAAATGGTTACGTCAAGGAACCATTGGGGGGGGGGGGGGGGGGGTTGGGGTGGAAATTTGTAGCTATTTTTATTACAAGATTGTTCACGACACCAAAATAAAATTCTAGTTGGCAGATTGTATGGCATTATTTCATTTATAAGATTGTATGGCATTATTTCAGTTATAAGATTGTATGGCATTATTTCATTTATATATCTATTTATAATTTGTAGGCATGTATATGGTGAAAGACTAATAATTCGAGATAAGTTCTTAGCCATAAAAAAAGTCGCAAAGGGGGTGGGGGCGGCAGTTATTACAATGCATTCAGGATAAGTCAAAGTTTTTCCTGTGAATGTTTTTTCTTTCCGCGCACCACCCCGAACACCGCCTCGTTTGCGACAGTTTCTTTTCCCGGTAAAGTGACCGCTGGATAGAAGGACAAAATGATCAGGGAACCATCTCAACAGAATACAACTATTAACGGACAGATATTTCTAAGACTCCACATTTTTCTTACGGGCATACAAACATGTTTACCGGAGAATTTAAAAAAAAAATAAAGTTGTTAAAACTAAGAATATCAAACAATATATTATATATACACTGGACCTAACGACCCTACACTGGACCTAACGACACTGGACATGTCCTAACGACCCCGCACTGGACCTAACGACACTGCACATGACCTAACGACCTTGCACTGGACCTAACAACCATGGACTGGACCTAACGACCCTGGACTGGACCTAACGACCCTGCACTGGACCTAACGACCCTGCACTGGACCTAACGACCCTGCACTGGACCTAATGACACTGGACTGGACCTAATGACCCTGGACTGGACCTAAACCTGGACTGGACCTGGACTGGACCTAACGACCTAGCACTGGACCTAACAACCATGGACTGGACCTAATGACCCTGGACTGGACCTAACAACCCTAGACTGGACCTAACAATCCTGGACTGGACCTTACGACCCTGTACTGGACCTAACGACCCTGGACTGGACCTAACAACCCTGCACTGGACCTAACGACCCTGCACTGGACATAACGACCTCGAACTGGACCTAAAGACCCTGCACTGGACCTATCCACCACGACACATAATTAGCACTGCATATAATGACCATTACATATAACAACCGCTGCATATAACAATTACATCATATAGCGAGCACCGCAAATAACGACGACTGCCTACAACATCCCAAATATAAAATGATCGCCATCTAATGTTTTGGTTGGGGGGGGGGGGATTTTCAGTTCATCGTCTCCTGCCCAAGCAGCCTGAGCCCCGGCGGATTTAAAAATCGCCGACCTGGCGATATTATCTCAAGGTCAGACGTGTGATTTACATACCGGCTCGTGCATCAGTGTAATCTCCCGTGCTTAGTCCGCGTGCACCCACCAATTAAAATCGTCCGTTACAACAGCATCTCCCCCGAGACTTCCTTCTACCTGACCGGTTCACGACGGCCACGCTTTGATCTCCGGTTGTTTCGGGTCCTCATGGTAATCTCAAACTCTGTGCCAACTTCGTGCCTCCCTTTACGGCGTGGTCCAACTCTTCCTCTACGATGATGAGTCACTTTCGCCTATGCGAAATTCCCCGTGTTAATCGTTCAACTACTTTTGGGCGTATGTAACGGGATTCTTGCTTAAGAACCCCCCCCCTATCCCCCTCCCCCTTTCATTAATAATTTATGTCAAGATTTACCCCTTTATAACGTTGTTATCATTGATATAGCAACTGTTAACGCCTTCGAATTCTTCAACAATTATTTTTTTTTTTAAACATTTTAGTTGCATTGACCAAATCACTACGATGTTGAAGAGGAAATGTCAACAGAAAGCTTGTCAGTTATGGCTGAGACATTTGGCTGCAGCTTGAAGTGAATCGTGACAATGTTTCAAACTTCTCATTTAAGGGAGGTTGGGGGACGGGGGGGGGGGGGGGGGGGGGGGGGCGAGAGGTGTGAACTTGAGATGGAGATGAAACACTACACGAAAGGTGACAAAGAAAAGATGGGATGATATGATGGGCATTTCAGTCATTGATGGCTCAGCGCACATAGACACGGCTCGGCGAACACGGACAAGGCATACATAGACACGGCTTACATAGACACGGCGTACATAGACACGGCACGGCGTACATAGACACGGCGTACATAGACACGGCGTACATAGACAAGGCTTATATAGACATGGCCTACATAGACGTGGCGTACATAGACAAGACGTACATAGACAAGACGTACATAGACAAGGCGTATATAGACATGGCATACATAGACGTGGCGTACATAGACACGGCGTACATAGACACGGCGCACATAGACATGGCCTACATAGACGTGACGTGCATAGACAAGACGTACATAGACAAGGCGTATATAGACACGGAGCACATAGACATGGCGTACATAGACGTGGCGTACATAGACAAGGCGTACATAGACAAGGCGTACATAGACAAGGCGTACATAGACAAGGCGTACATAGACAAGGCGTATATGGAAACAGCGCACATAGACATGGCGTACATAGAAACGGCGTACATAGACAAGGCGTTCATAGACACGGCGTACATAGACACGACATTCATAGACACGGCGTACATAGACACGGCGTACATAGACACGGCGTACATAGACACGGCGTACATAGAAACGGCATTCATAGACACGGCGTACATAGACACGGCGTACATAGACACGGCATACATAGACACGGCGTACATAGACACGGCGTACATAGACACGGCGTACATAGACACGGCGTACATAGACACGGCATACATAGACACGGCGTACATAGACACGGCGTACATAGACACGGCGCACATAGACACGGCGTACATAGACACGGCGTACATAGACAAGGCGTACATACAACGTACATAGACACGGCGCACATAGTAACGGCGTACATAGACACGGCGGACATAGACAAGGCGTACATACACAAGCGTACATAGACAAGGCGTACATAGACAAGGCGTACATAGACACGCCGTTCATAGACACGGCGCACATAGACAAGGTGTACATAGGCACGGCGTACATAGACAAGGCATACATAAACACGGTGTAAATAGACACGGCGTACATGGAAACGGCGCACATAGACATGGTGTAGATAGACAAGGCGTACATAGAAACTGTGTACATAGACAAGGCATACATAGACACGGCGTACATAGACACGGCAATTCATAGACACGGCGTACATAGACGTGGCGTACATAGACGTGGCGTACATAGACAAGGCGTACATAGAATAGACAAGGCGTACATAGACACGGCGCACATAGACATGGCGTACATAGACACGGCGTACATAGACACGGCGTACATAGATCAGTTTTTGAGCTCCCCTTGTGAGGGGGCTCACCTGCCCGGTGCCTGGCGATCGGCTTTCGGGCTCCCCTGCCAGGGGTCTGGTGAGGGGGCTCACCTGCCCCGTGCCTGGCGATCGGCTTTTGAGCTCCCCTGCCAGAGGTCTGGTGAGGGGGCTCACCTGCCCCGTGCCTGGCGATCGGCTTTTGAGCTCCCCTGCCAGGGGTCTGGTGAGGGGGCTAACCTGTCCCGTGCCTGGCGATCGGCTTTTGATGTGGAACGATCTGGAGAAAGTGCTTGTTTATTTAGGTTATAAAAATGTTTTCTAAACTGTCTCCAAATCGACGATCTGTATCTACTACATATAGTTTACCACACTTTTACAAGTGATTTTGTAAATCACGTAGTGACTTGTGCAGGTAAAGCGTCCTTTGATTCTAAATATTTCCATATGGAAAGTTATCTTGTCAATTGCAATCACGTAGGGATATGTGTTTTTTCGGCAACGGTTACAAAATTTGGACCCTATCGTGGCAAGTAATCGATTATTATGGACATTCGAATACGATGTAATTGAAGCTGATAATGGACCTTACATTCACACTTCACATGAAACATATCACTCTCTCTAGTATTTAAAGGTCTGACTAACGTTAGCTAGCTAAATACAAAATTTCAGAAAATGTTTTTACAAATATTTCTGTATCGTCTGGTAAAGAAATGAAACTAACTAAAGCGATTACAATTTACCACGCCTAATTGTAGATTTCCCCATACATTGTTTTTGTTTGTTGAAGCAAGTAAGACTATTCCTTCAAAGTTTGACTTAGTGTTTATAGTTGTTACTAATTAACATGAGGCATTAAAAAAAAATTGATTGTTCTCTAAAGTCCACAAGTCCTCGACCAAATATTTGAACTTTTATGACGTCTTCCATGTATAGAATGAAACGTCCTCCTGTATAACGGAGTAGACGTCGTTTTTTTAAAACAAATTTAAAAGTTGTTTGAAATGAAACGAGTTGCTTATAGCTTTAATAAATAATCAAATGGATTTTGAACGGAATTATAATATGTTCCGTTTGTGTATAATGCAATGACAGACACGTTGTTTCTCTTGCTTTCAATCAACAATGGTGTATACACATAAATATATATTTATAAATCTAAGTGGTTATTCGGACCCAGGTACCAGAAGTGATAGGTTGGGCTTACAACATTTTAAAAATATTTTTGTTGGATTTGTAAGATAAACTTTGGTATCGAATGAATGATTATTGAAGGAACTATATATTTGTAAACTTAATTCGGCAAGATCGTCTTAGCTTAAGGTTAGAGCAAGAAGAAAAAATGGGATAAAAAGACTATTTACATTTTAATATAAGGTATGTTTAAAACAGGTTATTTGGTACAAAAGGCACAATCTCGCATTGAGGTTAATACTTATTTGCCTTCAAACTGACAATAGTAATGAACTGACGATAGATACTGATAACGGTTTTGACGACAACAGTCTGAGAAGAAATCCTCAAAGAAAAAAAAAAGTTCAAGTGGGTTAGTGCGCTGAAAGCCCCAAGCGTTCGGTTTGACGGAAATGTCAAGCGATTGCCGGCCAATCACACTGATTTTTTAAAAAAAAACTATACACAATTTGAAACACCACTAACATCGCCATTTTTGTTTTACAGTTATATATCCATTAGTTAGGATTTCAAAAAGTTATTTTAATATTTTTTTATATTTTTTTTTTTTTTGGAAGCACTTGAAAAATAACAATCAGAACTAGAAGGTGTAGTAGATGAGAGTTTTGACCCTATCGGAACCAGGATTTGACCCTCTCCCTAACCAGAGTTTTGACCCTGAAAACTAGGAAAATGAACAAAATCAATTTAAAAAATGGTCTAAAATAATTTTAAGATAACGAAATAATGATTCTTTAGGCATGGTTACACTTATGCAACTGAGCCCACATTTAGTCTTTAGGCATGGTTACACTTATGCAACTGAGCCCACATTTAGTCTTTAGGCATGGGTACACTTATGCAACTGAGCCCACATTTAGTCTTTAGGCATGGGTACACTTATGCAACTGAGCCCACATTTAGTCTTTAGGCATGGGTACACTTATGCAACTGAGCCCACATTTAGTCTTTAGGCATGGTTACACTTATGGAACTGAGCCCACATTTAGTCTTTAGGCATGGGTACACTTATGCAACTGAGCCCACATTTAGTCTTTAGGCATGGGTACACTTATGCAACTGAGCCCCCATTTAGTCTTTAGGCATGGGTACACTTATGGAACTGAGCCCACATTTAGTCTTTAGGCATGGGTACACTTATGGAACTGAGCCCACATTTAGTCTTTAGGCATGGGTACACTTATGGAACTGAGCC
>CAXITT010001698.1:9847-37091 GCA_964033795.1 Lymnaea stagnalis
CAACAAAGGATGAATATGTATGGAGAATATGAACCAATCATGAAATGTACAGTCTATATCAGGATAACACGATAGCAGCAGAAATAAAAATAGGCTGGTTACGCTGGGCAGAACATTTATAGAGAATGACAAATGGCAGAGGAACAAATAGGGTGCATCACCAATACCCGACAGGAAAAAGGCTCACAGGCAGATCTAGACTTAGAAGGATGGATGATGTGTAAATGGATATACAACAGCTGAAAGTCCAGGCATGGAAAAGAAAGGCATTAGTTTCGTCTGAATGGAAGGAAGTGGTGACGCAGGCCGATGCCCAATATGGGCTGTAGCGCCACAGGGATTAATGGGTTGGATTGAACACATTAAAATTAGGCCATTAAATATTCAACAACATACTTTTCTTTTTCAATATATTCAGGCTTAGAGCGTGTTTTAATCAAAATTAGTTTTCTTTATACAATAGTAATGTTAAAGTAGAAATGGCCTAGTTTTGTTATATGCCTAGAATATAGGACATGTTTTAACACGATTTTCATCTATTTTCAAACTTAGGTCAAGAGGTCAAAAAGTAAAAAGAGAGGAGAGACTTTGCCACTGTGGAGAAAACAAAGTTAATCCTACTAGCAAAAATACAAGTCTCAACAAAATGTTTTACGTTGTACACCACAATGGGAACTTTTTAGACGTTCTGAGCTTCCTGAAAATTCGATTTAACAAAGAATGAACATCTACGTGTAAGCATTAGAATTAGGATATTTTAAATGAAGCAATAGTACAAAAGTTGTGGCGCCACGATGAATAGGCATTTACAATTTTGTTATGCCTACAACTGTTACTGACTCGTATGCAAATTAATAATATGTTATTTATAAAAAATAAACTTAGTAGCTTATTTATTTTTTTATTTTGGTTTGAGTTAGAGAGTTAAATTTCAGTTAGTAAAGTAGGCCTACTTTTTACTTCTACTAAAAATGTGTCCACTCTAAATTTTTGTAGGGGAATAATATAAACCTAATAATACTTGGCAATTGGATTCTCTAAATCTATTTTTCTGTTAACATATTCAGTTACGTTTATTATTTCTGCTACAAATCTTGCCATGTGTCCACTCTAAATTTTTGTAGGGGAATAATATAAACCTAATAATACTTGGCAATTGGATTCTCTAAATCTATTTTTCTGTTAACATATTCAGTTACGTTTATTATTTCTGCTACAAATCTTGCCAATGTCGCGAAGCGATTCTTCTGTATGACCAAGTCTTTCACTGCACTCCGTTCAGCAGCACACCATACACAAACAGTCACCAATGCAACAAACAGCAACCGGTTTGTTGTAAACGAAAGTTTATTTATCACTACTCGATGAACAAGACTTGATGTATAATTTCAGAATTTGATAATAAATCACTCCAACCAAATATTAATCAATTTACCAATCCAAACACTTCTGCCAGTATATTCCCCATCAATTCTCTCAGCACAACACTTAACAGTATTCAATCCACAACAGTCAATGTAGCACATCCGCCATCACTCTTCTCTAACCACAACGAAAACTAACGCGTCACTTCCCATTACACAATTACGTCACAACACTCTCACACAAACGATACGGCTGCACATACAATCTCTAACGAACATCTTTTCCCTATCAAACATGACAACAACGCTCTACACATAACAACAGTGATTCTCATACCCTCGACATATCCCCCCTCTTCCGCTAGATTATACTCCACGAGTAGAATCTTTCAAAATGAAAAGTCAGGGTATGGAATCACTGTTCGGTCACACTGACTCATACAGCAAGTAACAATCTCAAAGCAGGTTATTTACCACCTGTAACATCGGTTTCTACTTCTACCTTCTAATTAGATAGATTTTACACGCATAAACAACAACAAAAGGCATGGGTTATTTATGTCATATCTAAATAATTACTGTTCATAATAAATCAACGAAGAAAATCCTTACAATAACATTATGATTTTAAGGCAACTAATCATCTTTGACATATGTTTACAGCACCAACTCACTAATAATAAATAAACCTTTACAAGTGGCAAAAAATGACCAAAAGACAAATGTCAATATCCGTCAATTCATGGGGACAGCCATAAATTGTCCAGTCTACTACTAAGCTTTTAAGGGCGGAATATTTCGCTTGTCCGACGCCTGGTAGAAAGTATGCAAACCTGGATTCCAATTTGATCATCCCCAGCCAAACATTACTTGTCTCACCACACATGACACGAAGTCAACCCACAACAGCAACAAGCATGTCACACCCAACACCAATGCATGACCCATGGGCACACCACAGTGTCCACACAAACCAGCAATACAAGACTCGCAACCCTCACCTCCCGGCTAAAGGAAACCCTTCACCTCCTCAACACAATCAAAATCCTCATTCAACCCACAGTCCGAGCAATGTCCCTTCTCAACCAATGAGCCCTCCTGACTCTCGCGACACAAATCATCAGCAACAGCAAAGGTTCCGTCATCCAACCCCGCACCAGGGAAAAAGTTCACCTCCTCCACGGAAACTGTGTAGTCACGCTTAAACCCGCTAGCTACAATCAGATTTTCTGAGTCTAGGATAGACTCAACCCTATGATTATCAAACCTTGAGCAATCCGTGTCTTTAATTCTACAAACTTCAACAGTCGGACTACTATCCTCATAGCTCCACATGAAATGATTTTCAACGACTTCTACTTTATTGTATTTACGTCCCCATCTTGGGACAGCCTTTGACAAGCTCCCGATTTCAACTTCGCAAACACCGTGACCTGTCCAGGTCCTAACACCTACAAAATCTCGTGCACAACACAAATCATCATTCTCAACAAAGTGCTGCCGCATAAACCCAAAATCTCCCTGTTGTACGAAAGCAAAAGAACCCTCTGTTACATTATCAAAGCATCTCTCGTGTGTCATATCACAGCTCTCATGTTGTGCATTATCAAAGCATCTCTCGTGTGTCATAACACAGCTCTCATGCTGTGCATTATCAAAGCATCTCTCGTGTGTCATAACACAGCTCTCATGTTGTGCATTATCAAAGCGTCTCTCGTGTGTCATAATACAGCTCTCATGCTGTACATTATCAAAATCAACAGCCCGTACAGTATCACCAGTGTCGTCTTGTACTCCATCAAAAAAAATACAATGTCCAAAATCACACATTACATTTTCATCAACAACATCTACATGGACTCTACTATAAGCATCATGTGGTATGTCATCAAAAATCATATCCTGTACAAAATCCAAATTCACATGTTTAACACGTAAAAAATCTGTATCTCGTGTTTCCCCTCTGTTTTCTATTATGGTTACCACCTCACTAGATGCTACAGAGAACTCCGTGTCCCTACACTCCGTTACAATGGCTTGGAATTCCTCTGGATAGCTATCATCTTCCACAAAGTCAGTAATATTTTCAAGTAATTCGTTTTCAAAGGCTAATAAATGGACTTTACTCTCTTTAACCTCACCTAATGGCCTCCCAGCTTCCCTAACGCCTTCCTCAGTTTCTACCTTATCCCCGTCTGTAAGTTTTCCCCAAGTTTTAAGCTTATTATCCCATCTGAACTGATTCTTCTTAGTTTCTACTTCTGCTCTGTAAAGGCTATCATGTGCTTCCTTCCATGACCTCTCGCTATACCTATTCTCTCTAGTGTAAGGATTATCACAGTTAATACTAATTATCCCGTCTATTCTAGCGCTATCCCATTGTACTCCCTCACCATCGCCATTGTCACTGTCATAAAATTCTTGACTCCAGATTTTTTCTTTTGTTTCCCCGTTTTGTCTGGCAATGTATTCAAAGTTTACAATGTGATCGTCCGGTTCCTTGTCGCTGTCGTATTTAGGGAGCCATAAGTGATCATTTTTGTTGGGTCTTGTTTGGTCACCATTACGTATTGTAACCCCATTTTTTATTTTGTCTAATTCAATTTTTTTATCTGTTTCTATTTTCAACTTCTTAAGTTCATATTTCCTTTCTTTGATTCTTCTCTTTTCTTCTCGCTCTTTTTCTTCCCTTCTTATCTTTTCTTCTCGCTCTTCCCTTCTCCTTTTTTCTTCTTCCCTTCTTATCTTTTTTTCTCGCTCTTCCCTTCTCCTTTTTTCTTCTCGCTCCTCTTCTTGTATTTTCCCCCATTGCTCCCTTACAAATGTATCTAACTCCAGTCCCGTAAATCTGAGGTACTTTTCTCCCACCTCCCGAATTTCGGCTATTATTTCCGATATGGTTCTCTTAGGTTCCATGTGTAATAATTTACTCCTACAAATTTATATGTTCAAATACTGTACAGCTTTTCTCAATATAAGATAAATACTATAATCTTAAATAACTATAATAATAATACTTATGTACTTAACATGTTACTTAACTGTGCTTGACTTGACCTGTATCGAAAACACACAATATAAGAATGTCACAGTTTTAGGTAATAGTGTCTAATTGGGCCTACTTTGTTGACCCGGTAGCATGCACTGGTGGTAGATGCAGAGGCGCTCCGGTTGTAGGTGCGGCGATGTTCTGGTGGCGGCACAGTTACGATCCGGTCGGTGGTTTGCTTCGTGCCAAGGACAGGTGGACACAGCAAACAGCGGTGTGCAGCAACCGGCGGAATAGTTATCAGCATAACACAGCAAACAGTAGGACACAGCAATCAGCGGGACACAACAATCAGCAGGACACAGCAATCAGCGGGACACAACAATCAGCATGACACAGCAATCAGCAAGACACAGCAATGAGCGGGACACAGCAATCGGCGGGACACAGCAATCAGCGAGACACGGCGGCAGGATACGTCAGCAGTGGTGTACTGCAACAGCGTTGAATATCCACAGAGGTGTACAGCAACAGCGGTGTAAAGCTCGGTGGAACAACCCAATCAGCGGGTCACAGCATTGGACGGTTGCCTCAGCTGGGACAGGAGACACACTACGAGCACCTCAGACGACTTCGGACAAGCGACACACAGCCTCAGACAGATGTGCCAGGATGCCTCACACAACGGACGGTCGATGTTCACAGCCCCGTAGAGGTTGATACTTCCGTGTCGGACAGCGACACACAGCTTCGGGCGGCGACACACAGTTTCGGGCGGGCGACACACTGGTTCGGGTGGCGACACAAAGCCTCTGGCGGCGACATACAGGTTCGGGCGGAGATTATACTGCCCAGCCCCGGACAGGGATGGTAATTCGGACGGCCTGACACTTCACAGCTTCACACAGGATGATTCTTAACTGCCCTTGATTCGTTCAGACGAGGATGATACTTAACAGCTTCTTTCGGACGAGCCCCCAATGTCGCGAAGCGATTCTTCTGTATGGCCAAGTCTTTCACTGCACTCCGTTCAGCAGCACACCATACACAAACAGTCACCAATGCAACAAACAGCAACCGGTTTGTTGTAAACGAAAGTTTATTTATCACTACTCGATGAACAAGNTGAGTTAGAGAGTTAAATTTCAGTTAGTAAAGTAGGCCTACTTTTTACTTCTACTAAAAATGTGTCCACTCTAAATTTTTGTAGGGGAATAATATAAACCTAATAATACTTGGCAATTGGATTCTCTAAATCTATTTTTCTGTTAACATATTCAGTTACGTTTATTATTTCTGCTACAAATCTTGCCGTGAGTGGCTTTTTAAATTCTAAACTCATTCATAATTTATCTAACATTCATACCAAAACAACATAATAACCATTTAACCTTGATTTTACCATTAATTAAATGATTTACTATTGAAAGTTCAGTTTTTGACTGCTCTGTTGACTAAGATATAATATATGGAGGTCTTTGATGGCAAATAGGACATTACGATGAGATTTAAACCTGCTTCAAGACCTATCAATATGAAGGTGAAGCTTTGAGTTTGAGTAGTATTGAATTGGTAAAGCTATTTGATTTAATAATATAATAAATTCTTTGTTGTTTTTAGTTTGTTTGTAGTTGTTTTTACATTTAAATTCTCCAATTCAATTTTTTTTTTCTTATTACTCATCAAGAAATACTGATTTAGCTCTGCTAGGAATAAATAAATTGTATATATATTCTATCATATATGAAGGTCAACTCTACTTAAGCAATGAAGAATTCTTGATTATTCTGGCAACTCTTGTTGTTAGGGTGATACAGTAATTATGTTACTCTCATACAGATGACACTAATGTGTATAACTTGCATATACTAAACAATAAACTTGCTCGCTTTCATATCTTACGTAAGTATGTTCACATTTTCCATCTTATAGCATTGTTAATGCATCTGGGTGCTTTAAATTTAATTACAAATGCATTTTGTATTATTTTTGTAGACGCATTGGTTTTTTATATTTACACGATTGGAATCAAAACTATCTCTAAAATCGTAAAAAAAACTGTCTATCTAATAAGTCTATCTCTACAAGTCAACAGCAGTCCAGTTGCTTGGTGAATACCGGTACTCTTGTGGCTCATGGGACACCCTACAGCCTGATGTAAAGATATGAAGAGATATATCCATCTTGTTGACAAGAATTTATCAAGATTGTTTATAATGCAGCAGTGGATTTTTTAATGGGGTAAGTCCCAGTTTACAGTATAACTTAGAAATAACAGACATTTAAATAGCACTGATTCTAACACTTGCAAAAATTATGTCAGGATTTACCTGGATTATGCACATATTTTACTCTAGTTTCAACAGCATGAGTTTTTAATCGGTTTAATTGTGAGCTGTTTAGATGTATGATCATTCTATTTTGTAACTAATTGTTATTGAAAAGATTTTGTCCACTCTTAGGGCCACTAATCTATATGTCGTTAACATTGACATCATTTAGACTCTGATGGTTTCATATTCTTATACTTACATGGCATATTGTATGAACATAAAGTTGACTACTTTTAGGGTTGCTTTACATGGGTTGTTTTACATGTCAACTTATTTTGTTTTAAATTTTCATTTCCTATTCTGCTGACAAAGTGAGATGGATTATTTATCCAGATTGTTTATAAAGCATTAATGGAACCTTATTCTAAATGGTAAGAACAATGCACACCTATTTTAAAATATGACGTTTCTTAAGTTAATGAGTGATTCCTTACAGGTGATGGCAATTAGAATATTTTAGAAGAGGTGGTGGCATACTTTTTATAACATAGACCAATGTTTTTAGCTTTTAGATCACATTTTAACTGGGGTATTTCTCAATGGTGGTTTGACCTGTAGCCCATGTATATACTTCAACAATAATTGTTTGTAAACTTATTGCTCGAATTATTTTTTTATAATTGAAAGAATGTTTGCTTATTTAATGGGGTGGTACTAGAAAGCGAGGTCATATGACTATCAGTTTTAAATTTACAAGATGGGCAATGGACCACACTGCAATATATGCTGTCTTTATGTATACAATCTAACATGGTTATAATTAGCCTCGAAACAGCTCTGTTCATGACATATGCACTAACTAACTAAACACAAAAATATTTTTAAAATGCTTTGATTAACATGCAAATAGCACCTATTTTGCTTTGTTCCCTGTGTAATGCATTATTTGCAGGATTCAATTTAATCATTGTGTAGAGGTTTGTATCATAATTCTTTCCAAAATTGTAATTACCTGGGATTGAACGATTTTGGGAAAAGGGCTACTGCTCTAAATATGTTTAGATATTGAAGCTTCTTATTAATTTATATTCCATATTTTATTAACTAGCACTTTATGTAGCCAATTTTAAGTTTGTCTTTACATACATTGTTTAATTTTCATATTAAAAATTCAATTTTCAGTTCCTGTTGTGATGACAAAGGCAAATCAACTTGGGATCTTGCTATGTAAAGTTTGAGGGTTTGGCATTTATTACAAAGGTTTTTTTTTCCATTGTGGTATAAAGCTCGTTAAGTAACTCCCATTGATCATGTCAACTCAAGTTTTAAACTTATCAAAATAAATTTTTTTTTGTATACCTATGAAAAAAGTTTTAGTTATCAAATCACACATTTTTTTGGATTCACTTATCATATTTCAAAAGCAATAGCTTTAAATGTGGAATATTCTGTTGGTTTATGCCCTTAGAAGCAAGCCTTAGAACAGCGGTTCTGAAAAACATGTAGGTTGCGACCACTTTTGGTGTCGACCTACATTTCCACAGGGGTCGCTCAAGTCCATCGGAAAACACATCTTTAAATGTATTATGCCCTTAGAAGCAAGCCTTAGAACAGCGGTTCTGAAAAACATGTAGGTTGCGACCACTTTTGGTGTCGACCTACATTTCCACAGGGGTCGCTCAAGTCCATCGGAAAACACATCTTTAAATGTATGAAGTAGTATCGAACATAATTTTATAGTTGGGAATCACCACTGCACAGTGCACTGCACAATGGTTGCGTCATTAGGGAGGTTTTATGCCATTACTCTAGTGAAGTTTTAATATATAAACTACTTTAATTATACATCAACATAACTTTCAACAGCAATGTGGCATTTTAAATTGTGCTATAATCTGTTTTTGTTGCTTTCTCTTTTAGTTTTATTTTCAAAGAGCAAGGATGACAGTATTGTTCAGGCAATGCGAGATGGCAGTATTGTTCAGGCAATGCGAGATGGCAGTATTCTACAAACACGTTGAGATGGCAGTATTATACATAAAAGTTGAGATGACAGTATTGTTCAGGCAATGCGAGATGGCAATATTGTACAGACACGTTGAGATAGCAGTATTATACATTGTTGTTGTTGTTCGTCCGTCGAGGATCGACGATGACCATCCAGTCGTCTGGTGACTGATGACTTGCGCGGGTGACTTTTGTTTAAAGTGAGGAAGAGTTGCGCAGCGTCAACCTCACTCTCTCGTCCGAGCCCACCATATCCAGTGGCAAGACTCTACGTCAAGACGACCAGGGATGGGTACGGTTGCAGGAATGGACATTGTATGCGCCTTACGGGACTCCAACTCCGGGTTTGAATTCAGAGTTTCCTTCTCTTAGATGAGTTGCCAACCAAGGTTAACGAGTCCTTTGGCTGAAATTGAGGTTTGCTCAGTTTAGACCATTCGGCCACCCAGTTACTCATGCAGTGAATGACCATGGCGTTCCTAGTGTCTGGTCATGTTCTCAGCGATTCACACCACTGTGCTGTCTCCGCCTTTTGTCCGTTGACCAAGTAGTGGTTCTTCCGCACAATTTGCCGGATTCAGTCTTTACATGCTATAGGGGACAACCCTTTTATTCCGAAAGTTCTATGCCCTTCGGCTACCCTCAACTTGGAATCGTTGTCTGGGTTGTAGTCGCTGTGCATGTTACAGCTTCTTGGAACCACAGGTGAGAGCTGAGTACAGAGACTTCCGGCTGTTTCCGAACAAGATGGCTTCTTCCTATTCAGCTCAACAGTAGATCTATATTGTAGTTGTAATTTAAAGGAGAAATACGTTGATAACAGCATAAATTCTGATCCTGAATGGAACCGCAAAACAATAAAAATTAATGAAAAGTTCGAATTTTCTTGCGTCGAAGACAATTTCCAATAATCATCTTTAACTATCCCCCTTGCTTTACTGAAGCGTCTACACACTGAGATTCCTTCATATTGTGTATTACTATACCACCATCTTGTTGTAGACGGAAGTTATCCTTTGTTTAGTGACAATGGAGATTTTGTTAACGAAATGTTGTTGAGAGAAACATTACGTATCCGAAACAAAGATTCTGACCCTCTGCAGATTCTTAAGCATATATTCATAAGAAAGAACTATTTCATACAATTATTTTCTTGTAAAATCCATGTTTCCTTCCTTTTGTGCTCTTTTGAATTTTTTCTCCGCTATCTTGTTGCAGCCGGAAGTGGCTAGGTTTTATACATAAAAGTTGAGATGACAGTGGCCTTTATTGGACAAACTAGTTGAGATGGCAGTGATGGAGAGACAAAAAGTTCCCCTAAGATGTTACAAGTTCAGGAGTCGTATCACTGACCAAGACATAGGCTGAATTTCATTGATTAATCCGAAAGTGGGTACACATTTTGTAACATGCTTGCAAAAGATTCTTATTTTATTGTTTAGTTTTAATTACATTTTTTGTTAAAAATTAGTTCAGGGATTTAATGGCATGCTATCAAACTGAGAGCTGTATTTAGACTGGTTGGGATTTACATTATACTATCGTTAATTTTACACCAGTCATTTTACGATAATTTATTTTTAAAAACAATATTACAAACGATATTATTGTTAACGATAAGATGAAAAATAACAGTATGTAATTATTAAATCAAATAGGCTAACAGCGATAACTTATCGCTTAGTCGAAGATCTCACAGCTTGTATACGATATATTATCGTTTTTTTGGGGGTACTTTTACAATGGATCTTTTAGAATGTAGGTAAAGACAAGATGAACATGATTAAAGCAATATAATTTAAAGGTTACATTTATGTTTGTATTTACTTAAAGCAATGAAAATCAAGGTTGTTAAACTCACTAAGTAAATTTGAAACACTTTTTTGGTTAGGCTAAATATGGCATGATACGATAATAAATAAAACTCAGTAATATTTACTACGTATTTTTTTTTAAAAATGCATGCTTGCACATAAACGTCCTAAAAAGAATATTATAAATGGTCGTCGAATTACATAGTCTTAAAACTAACCTGCATTTTTGTTGAATGATTGTATACTATAAAAATATCTTTTAAAATGAATTGTTCACCTCTTGTATACAAACAAAGTTATTTCAAATGGAAATAAACCTTTAATTTTTGCATCTTTTTATTATATTATTTGAGAGATTACATAACACATAATTTGGATTTTAGATTTTGCAAAGTTTATGTATAAAAAATAACACTTAATATAACATAAAAAAAATAATGAGTATATAAAAGAAGATGTTGTTTTATTTTAAAATCATATTTTTAAAAGAAAAGAAACTATAATATACAATTTTAAATTCTTGTTGTATTTTAATCAAATATGCTTATCAAATGCGAGGTTTAAAAAAAAATAATATTTTGTTAAAAAAAGGACAACTTTCGAGATAAGTCTTTACTAATCAAGACGGAACTTATAATTTCGTCCCATCCATATTCAAATACTCTCCCACCACCAACTTTTCCTGTATGGGCAATATTTCCATCTCACCACCATCTCTCTTGTCTCAATCAATTTTTCCCCTTGTATCAATATATGAATTGCAGATCCCCGTCCCAACAGTGTTTCTGATCCTCCCATTTGTTAGATGTGTAGGGTTCAAAGTTCATTGTTGTGTGTACAACATGTTTGTTCAATTGGAACCCATAAAAAAAAAAATCAGGTTGGCAGATGCGTAACCAGAGTGTTTGAAACATGGGAACCCGATATTTTTGTCAATATGAATCATCTTATGTTTTTAAACAAACAATGTAATGTTTAATGTCAAGGTTAGATGTCGAGGCTATAACCGAGTTACATACCAACGTTTAATGTCAGGGTGATATGTAAGATTATATCCAAGTTAAATGACAGGATGATATGTAAGTTTTCTTCGAGACTTCTAAGTACTATATTACTATATAACCACTTATAAAACTATTCACGTATATAATTCGAGCCAATAACATAATGTGTTTTAAATAAAGAAAATTTCAAAATGAGATATGTTAGACTTGTCCAATAGTATCAATAATAATATAATTAGAAAGATAGACAAATAAACGAATGTCAAATACATTTTAAAAAAAAAATTAAAACTATTTAACTTAGTTTTTGCATACGTAGGACTTAAAAAAATTACATTTCTAAAATCTTGGTCCGATTAATTTGAGAATAAACCTGGTGGGTCGAGGTGTTACAAATACAAAGTTAATTGTTCATAAGATACCAACAATACCTAAAAACAGTCCTTCACAGGGGGGAGGGGGGTCGAAATTCGCGATATTTTTGCGTACGTAATTGATGGATGGCCTCTTACAAGTTAAGAAATTAAATTTTATATATATTACATCTTGTGACATTATATTGACTTTTGTTGTCGATAAAAATGTCAACATATAAAGGCATTTAAAACGGAAGTTATTTTACTTGTAATGTAGTTTACGCTTAATAAGCATATGTACAATATTAGTAACTAATAAAAATGTAGGTCCCACATTTTTTTACCAGGTCCTGGGACCCTGCGGGACCTGTTGTAGCGTCGCCACTGCTTCACCCTATATTCCAGTATATATACCATAGGCTTACATACAGTCCTACACACTACCTGCCGTATTTATGCAATATGCTTACAGACATTCCTACGCACTAACAGCCGTATTTAAAACAAAACTACTCCTATAGAAAGTCCTACAGACATACGTCCTACCTGCTGGTGTATAAAAATAGTCGTAAGGACTGTCAAACAGCCATGGTTCTATTTTAATTAATTTAATAGTCGACTCGGAAAAAAATCATCTTTCTCTCCTGAGTTCAAGGGTCACGCATGACGTCATGCATGACCCTCACATGCTCTAAAGTATTATTTCCCACTCAGTGCTATTAATGTAAAGCTTGATGTGTAGGGGGAGGACCGGTTGGGAATAGGAAGCAGTTCACCACAAGTGCAATATAAATAAGAGATGAACAGAAGTAACATCAATACGACTATACAATTGCAATGAACTGTAGTAGTATAATGTTAGCCCCTATGTTGATGTACCATCTGGATAATAAAGTGAAATAACTATTTAAACAGTTTGACTGTGTACACAATGATTTGATATTGGATAATATTAATTGAGAGGTACACATAGATCAATAAAGCTAATACGTTTTAAGGTCTTGTGTCTTTATTTTATCTCATACATTGTGAAATAAGTATGATGAGGATAGGAGATGTGAACACTGGTGGTGATCTGACTTATGACTTATAGTGAGGAGTATCTCTCGTATGGGATCTCCTCTTGGCAGTCTGTCTAGAGATTCGTTATTTAAGCCAAATTACCTCACAGACATAACGCCTATCTATATACATATAGTATAGACTGAAACGAAGTCTTAGTTAAAGGTGAAATTAACTACACATATTGATTGCATAATATTATTTACAGCTTCCTCCGTAAAACACTCTTATATATACATTAAACGGATTTCATCCAATGAGAAAGGTATATCAACACAAAGCAAGTGTCCCTAACATAAACACAGTATCATCATTATTACTGCTATATTGCTCAAGTTCTATACTCAATCTTGGTTGACTTAGCCTTTATAATTCGGGTGCTGATCTCGGTGGATCACACAGTGTAGGATTTTTTTCTACTCTACAAGCGTGTCCTTGTTCCGATCTTCGGAGCTGTTCTAAGCGTAGTGGAGACGGCGTTCTCGCTCGTAGATTCAGTGGGATCTCTGCGAGGGGAAGATGACTCTCCCGCAATAAATCATGCTGGTGAAAGTCCCTGGATTTCAAAGTCCTAGCTGTCAGGTAGTTTGGTGTAGGTTGTTGATCAATCCCCTAGTTCCAGCTTCAAGGTAAGTCGGTCAAGTAATAGAAACCAGGCTAAAGGCAAAATGATACAAAAATAGATAAGTACCCAGGCGAATATCCATAAGCTGATAAGTCCCGTTCCAACAGCAACGAATTCAGATCTATGTATGGAAGGTGACGTAGCTTGTACATATATACATCCAATTTGTGGATGGAATTATAAGTCTTGTCAAGTTCGGCGAGAGCATATGTTGCATCGCGACAATGTTAGACCAAGCAAACATTTTAATGAATGAAGTATGGGACGTATAATCATTATCAATCATTAAATTTACAGTTACATAGTATACATATCGTCTTCTCGTTAATCGAGACATGAGTGAGTTGGAACAACAACCTACCATCCCCATGAGGGAATGGTGGCGTGTCGTAGCAAACGGAAAAAGTAATAATAGAATTCATAATATCAATAAAATGTAATGTTGGCATTGTTAGAATAAGATCAAACGCGATCGAATAATGGCTGCATAGCTATATGACTATATGAAAAATACAAGTGCAATACCATAACATCCAAATCGGGGTTGCGTACTTAATAGTCTCCAGGTAGCAGTTGCAGTTAAGTATCACGCTAGTGAAGTACTTTGTCTAGTCACTTCAAGCGTCCACAATCAAGTGATAAGATCTTAAAAGTCATATACTTGCTAAAATCCTAGGTTGCAGTTATGTATCACGCTAGTGAAGTTTTAAGTCTAGATTCTTCAAGCGTCCACGGTCAAGTGATCAGATCATAAATGACATATTCTTGCTTGTTCAGGCTATTTATTCGAGTTGGGTGTTGATTAGATGGTGATTCAATTGGGTGATTCAAATATTGTTTGTTTTCCCATCCAATGACAATCACTTTCGATGTTGCGGTTTTGACCTTCTACCCTCAAAGTTTATCGGGCTGAGGTGAACATCCTAATTCACGCTTTGGCGTGAGTTTTCTGGTTTGGAAATGCAATAACCCCAAAGGGCGATACTCGATTTGCTGCCTCCAGGGCAAAAAAAGAGGGGGGGGGGGAATGGTATTATTTCCTCAAGGTTCATCGGTCGGATGGGTTGAACGCAAATCGCACGCTCTGGGGGTGATCGAACTGATGCAGTAATGCGATAGCACAAAGGGAACTCACTCGTGCTAAGCGAATGCGGGGCAACTTGAGGGGAGGGAAGAGTGTTATTTTACAAGGATTTCCAAGGGCGTACTTACGATAGAAGAAATTTTACAAAGTCCAGCTTCAGATCGTCACAACAATAAATACGTACAGTTAACATTTAACTAATCAATATGAGTAAGGTAGTATAACATTTATGTATATATATTTCTCTATCTTAGGTATTTCTCCCTCTCACTCTCTTTCTCTCTATCTCATGGTCTCTTGGTTTCTCTTTATTATCCGTTTCTCTCTCTCTTTTTTCTCAGGCTTTTCTCTTTCTTTATATCTCTGTATATCTTTTTTTCTCTCTCTCTTTTCTTTCTATCACTTCTTACTTTCTATACTTCTTTCTCTCTATTTTATCTCTCTTTCTTTTTCTGTCTTTTTTTTTCTCACTCACTCAACTGTATGTAATCGAAGCAAGAGTTAGAAAAGTATTTGTTTTTTTTAAACCATCACACTAACATCTCAAAAACAACAAGAAATATCCTGGAAGAACATACATTTTATATTTAAATATATTTTATAGAACTCACCTAGAATGACATAACTATGTTTGTATTGAACAACGAAATGCTTGCGATATTGATGCAATATTTTTTTGTGTATTTGATTAAGTCACATAGGACTTCTAGATTGTGGGTCATTTATTTAAATTTAATGATTTTCTAGTTCACTGTCCCTCGGACAATTTTGTTGCTTACGCTAAAGTTTTTTTAATCAGTTTACCGGTTCACAGTCCCTTAGAAATTGTTGGGCCGTGCCTATAGTTTCATTGTTCACTGTTACACTGACATTCTTAGGACTGGGGCAATAGTTTCATGGTTCACTGACACACTGACATTCTTAGGGCTGAGGCTATAAATTTATTATTGAATTTACCGGTTAACTGTCCCTCAGACATTGTTGTGGCTGGGGCTATAGTTTCATGGTTCACTGCCCCTCAGACATTGTTAGGGCCGGGGCTAAAGTTTCATGGTACACTGCCCTTCAGACATTGTTTGGACTGGGGCAAAAGATTCATGGTTCACTGCCCCCAGACATTGTTGGGACATGGGCTCGACTTTCATGGTTCATTTAAACTCAGTCATTGTTGGGCGAGTGGCTATAGTTCCAAGTTTCCCTGTCTCTCAGACATTTTTGGGCCTGGGCTATAAAATCATGGTTCACTGTCCCTCAGACATTGTTTAGGGCGAGGCAATATATTCATGGTTCACTCTCCCTCAGACATTGTTTAGGGCGAGGCAATAGATTCATGGTTTACTGTCCCTCAGACACTGTCTAGGGCGAGGCAATAGATTCATTGTTCACTGTCCCTCAGACAATGTTTAGGGCGAGGCAATAGATTCATTGTTCACTGTCCCTCAGACATTGTTTAGGGAGAGGCAATAGATTCATTGTTCACTGCCCTTCAGACATTGTTTAGGGCGAGGCAATAGATTCATGGTTCACTGTTCCTCAGAAATTGTTTAGGGCCAGGCAATAGAATCATTGTTCACTGTCCCTCAGACATTGTTTAGGGCGAGGCAATAGATTCATGGTTTATTGTCCCTCAGACATTGTTTAGGGCGAAGCAATAGATTCATGGTTCACTTTCCCTCAGACATTGTTTAGGGCGAGGCAATAGATTTATGGTTTACTGTCCCTCAGGCATTGTTTAGGATGGGGCAAAAGATTCATGGTTAACTGTCCCTCAGACATTGTTAAGAGCGAGGCAATAGATTCATGGTTCACTGTCCCTCAGACATTGTTTAGGGCGAGGCAATAGATTCATGGTTTACTGTCCCTCAGACATTGTTTAGGGTGAGGAAATTGATTCATGGTTCACTGTCCCTCACACATTGTTTAGGGCGAGGCAATAGAATCATGGTTCACATGAAGTAAGGTCACAGTGCCAGGCAAACGATACCTAGTGTGCCAGGCTAACGACACCTAGCGTGTCAGGCCAACGACACATAACGTTCCAGGCTAAAACACCTAACGTACTAGGCTAACGACATCTAGAATGCCAGGCTAACGACATCTAGAGTGCCTGGCTAACGACACCTAGAGTGCCAGGTAAACGACACCTAGCGACCCAGGCTAACGACACATAGAGTACCACGTAAACGATACATAGCGCACCTGGCTAACGACACCTAGCATGTCAGGCAAACGACACCTAGCATACCAGGCTAACGACACCACCGTGTCAGGACAACGACACCAAGCGTACACGGCTATCAACTTGCGTGCCAGGCTAACGACAACTATCGTGCCAGGCCAATGACAATTAGCTTAACAGGCTAAACTCACATAGCGTGCCAGGCTAACGACACCTAGCTAGCCAGGCCAACTACACCTAGCGTGCCAGGCCAACGACAATCAGCTTAACAGGCTAACTCAACTAGCGTGCCACTCGAATGACAACTAGCGTGCCAGGCTAATGACAATTAGCGTTCCAAGCTAACGACTGCAAGCATGCCAGGCAAACGACACCTAGCATTCCAGGCTAACGACAACGAGCATGCCAGGCTAACGACAACTAGCGTGCCGGGCTTATGACACCTAGCGTGCCAGGCTAAAGACAAAGAGTGTACCAGGCTAACGACAACGAGCGTAGGCTAACTCAACTAGCGTGCCACTCGAATGACAACTAGCGTGCCAGGCTAATGACAATTAGCGTTCCAAGCTAACGACTTCAAGCATGCCAGGCTAACGACACCTAGCATTCCAGGCTAACGACAACGAGCGTGCCAGGCTAACGACAACTAGCGTGCCGGGCTTATGACACCTAGCGTGCCAGGCTAAAGACAAAGAGTGTACCAGGCTAACGACAACGAGCGTGCCAGGCTAATGACATCTAGAGTGCCAGGCTAAAGACAACGAGTGTGCCAGGCTAACGACAACTAGCGTGCCAGGCTAACGACAACTAGCGAGCCAGGCTAACGCAATATAGCGTGCCAGGCTAACGACACCTAGAGTGCCAGGTGAACGACACCTAGCGTGCCAGGCTAACGACAACTAGCGAGCCAGGCTAACGACATATAGCGTGCCAGGCTAACGACACCAATAGTGCCAGGTGAACGACACCTAGCGTGCCAGGCTAACGACAACTAGCGAGCCAGGCTAATGACAACTCGCGTCACAGACCAACGACATCTAGCGTGCTAGGCTAAAAATGTAGCTTGCCACGCTAAACTCACCTGGCGTTCCAGGCTAATGACAACTAGCGTGCCAGGCCAACGACATCTAGCGTACCAGGCTAACGACACCTTGTTAACAAGGCTAACGACACCTAACGTGCCAGCTTAACGACACATAGCGTGTCAGGCCAACGACACCTAGCGTACCAGGCTAATGGAACCTAGCTTTCCCGATCTGTTCTGTTATTCCGATCCCGCTGGTATCCCAATTCCATTTTGATAAATATTCCAATGGAATCCTGATACAGCTAAGTTACCAATTTCTTCTTTTATCTGATATGGTAGAATAGATCTTCCCGATAGGATCTAGGTCCCTGTGGGTCCTGTCATTTTTCCGATACCGGTTATATCGCAATATCAGTTGGATCCCAATAACTATCTAATCCAATATTTTTGTTTTCCCGACTCTATTGCTTTTTTCAACATTGGTAGGATCAAGCTTCCCAATATGATCCCGAAATGAACCCAATTCTAGTGGGATCCCTTTTCCGTTGGTATACAGATACGTGTGTGATTTTGATACTAAAAAGATCCCGATACCGTTGGGTGCCATATCCCGATAGGATCCCGATCCAGTTAGTTCCCATATCCCATTATGATCTCGTTTCGCTGTTGAATTCCGATCCCTCTGGGTTTTAAATCCTTTGTGATACCGATCATGTCGGTATTCCGATTCCAGCGATATCTCGTTCCAAGTGGGATACAGCTATAGGTGGGTTCCCTATTCCAGGTGTATTTCGATCACGGCAGGATCGAGCTGCCCTATCCTATACCATTCCGATCCAGGTTGTATATCAATCCAAGGTCATTTCAATCCTGGTAGGTGGCCGATAACAGTAGGATTGAGTTTTTCGATAGGATCCCATTGCTGGTTTGAATACCGATCCTGTTAGTATCCATTTAAAAATATTCAAATAAATTTCTTTCTTGATTTCTCTTTTTTTTTTTTTTTTAATTTTCATTCGAGATACATTTTGTTGCACTGTTTTATATTACAATCTCATCATTCCTTGTGTGTGTATTTATTCAATGAATCTACAATGTTTGCAGAGTAAAGCAATAGCAAAGCTGCACATATTAATGCAATATTATCCTACTAAGTATGTGTATTTAGTCCAGATTGTTCACTTTTATTTCTATCGCACGTATTGTAGATTCACACTATGTAGATAATGTGTGACGTCATATTAAAACATTTAGAAGGGAATAAGTCAAACCACGTGTTGACAAAACCTGACATAGTGACGTCAAAGATCAATGAATAGGCGATAAGGGACATCAAGATCAATTTAAAAGACAATTAATAAGTATGAAAGTTTGTATAGACTATAGTGTACAGCAAGATGAATATTAAAGACAATTAATTAGTAGGTAAATAAATTCATATACACAATAGGAGACATCAAGATTAATATACATTACAATTACTGTTGGTAATAGAGTTGATTAAGACAATAGGGGACAGCAAGATGTACCAGTATATAATAGACAAATAAAAGGTTAAATAACAAATATATACGATATTGGAGAGCATGATGAATATAAAATACAATTAGTGTTACTATTTTAAAGCTAGTCAAAATTGGACGGAACATCTAAATCGATCCTTAAGTGTGGTAGTGAAGATGTATATAAACTTGTCCCCTAGTACCAAGATGAACTCTCTTACCGTCTACTGGCTTTTTATATGTATCCCTTGATAATATCATGTATAGTCACAATTACTATTAGTTTAGTTCATTTGTGAGCGTCTGAATTCTATGATTATTGGAATGTGCAAATTAATTGTTAAATCAGGGTCAGATGAGACGTTAGATTTTCTTTCGCCCGTTGGGGTCGTCATCCAGAAAATCCATCAACCATAAAGAAAAGACCTTATATATAAATGAATTTTTAGTACATGCACTGAACCAACAAAAATACATCTAAAGTATGTTGTACCCCAAGATGAACCGCTGCATCCGCCGACATCTTCCTACTCTCCTGTAATCAGTCTATGCTGTTTTAATAGATATATGTTTAACCGTTGTCAGAAGATGTGAGATCAACATGTTTAGATCCTTGTGGATATTGTCAGTGATTTGTGGGGAGGTGGGGGATGCCAGTAAGTCTAATCAGAGCTGTAAGTGCACTAAAGAACACCTGGGACGCTAATCGGGAAAGTAGTTGCACTGAAAAAACCAGAGACTATAATCAGAGCAGTAGTTGCACTAATGAAAGTCTGGGGCACTAATGAGAAAAGTAGTTGCACGGAAGAAAGTCTGAAAGTCAAAACAGAACAGTAGATGCACTGAAGAAAGTCTGGGACACTAATCAGAAATAGTTTGGCACACGGGGACGATTTCCCCACTCTTCCCCTCTTTGTTGATTACTTTATATGATTCACTTTTAAAGCCAATTGAATTGTTAATTATTTTAAATTAATTTAAACAAAAGAATTTTCTTTTTGGTCAAACAGAATGAAACATGTGTCAATAGGTATTTCATACATGATTTAGTCAAAGATGGACGGAAATATGAGCCTCGGGGCGGAAAGCGTGAGTTAATGTTTATCCAGGAGCCAAGTGGTAGACAACATGAGGATATACTCAGCCAAGAGCCAAGTTGCAGACATTATGAGAACATAACAAAGAGATACGAAGAGATACGATGTGTAAAATGTGTGAAATTTACATCTAAACTAAAATATGGGAAACAAAAAAAAAGTGTGATTCAAAGAATTTAAAAATGGAACTGTAAGTTGAATTAAGATAGCATACATGTTGTTTAAATTTAAAGAAAAAAAAACAGATAAAAAGAAATCTTAACACAATTGTTATGTTCATAGATATAAATGCTTTTTTTAGATACATGCAATAAAAATATTGTCACTTAAAAGTAAGCATACATGTTGTTTAAATTTAAAGAAAAAAAAACAGATAAAAAGAAATCTTAACACAATTGTTATGTTCATAGATATAAATGCTTTTTTTAGATACATGCAATAAAAATATTGTCACTTAAAAGTCCCTTTTCTTTGTCTTCTCATAGAATTTACAAAATCATTGTGTGATTACTTATGTTTAGTCTCACCTGCAGACGAATGGCCGATACTTGCTTCTATATGCAATACCCTTGTTTCTGAACCTTTAGTGACCCTTGCTTGCTTCTATATTCAATATCCTAGTGTCTGACCCGATAGTGGCCCTTGCTTGCTTCAATATGCAATACCCTAGTGTCTGACCCGTTAGTGGCTCTTGCTTGCTTCTATATTCAATACACTAATGTTTGATCTGTTATTGGCCAATACTTGCTTCTATATTCAATACCATAGTGTCTGACCCGTTTTTGACTCATGCTTGCTTCTGTTTCGAATACACTTCTGTCTGAACAATTAGTGGCCCATGCTAGCTTCTGTATGCAATACCATAGTGTCTGACCAATTATTTGCCCATGCTTGCTTCTATATTTATCATCAGAAAGTCCGACCTGTTATTGGCCCATGTTGCTTCTATATGCCATACCTTGTGTCTGACCCGTTATTGTCCGATGATTGCTTCTATATGTATTATAGTGTCTGACACATTTTTAGCCCATGCTTCCTCTTATATGCAATACCCTAGTGTCTGACCTGTTATTGGCCCTTTCTTTCTTCTATATGCAATACCATAGTGTCTGACCTGTTATTGGCCCTTTCTTTCTTCTATATGCAATACCATAGTGCCTGAACCCATTAGTTACCCCTATTTGCTTCTATATGCAATACCATAGAGTCTAACAGGTTATTGGCCAATGCTTGCTTCTATATGCAATACCATAGTGTCTAACCCGTTAGTGACAAATGGTTGCTTCTATATCCAATACCAAAGTGTCCTTCTGTTAATGGCCCTTGTTTGCTTCTATATCAAATGCCATAGTGTCTGAACCGTTAGTGACCAATTCTTACATCTAAATCGAATACAATAGAGACTGATCCGGTAGTGGCCCATACTTGCATCTCTATCCAATACTAAATTGTCCTTCTGTTAATGGCCCATGTTTACTTCTATATCCAATACCCTAGTGTGTGACACGTAAGTGGCCCCAGTATGTTTCAATTTCAAATACCGTAGTTTTGACACTTTAAAGACCACTGCTTACTTCATTATCCAATACCCTAGTGTCTAGCCCGTTAGTGGAAAATGCTTACTTCTATATTCAATACCAACATTTCATTCTGTTAATGAGCTTGTTTGCTTCTACATTTAATACCCTAGTGTATGAAACCATTAGTGGTCAATTCTTCATCTATATACAATACACTAGACTCTGACCCGTTAATGGCCCTAATTGCTTCTATATCCAATACCAAAGTGTCCTTCTGTTAAAGGCCCATGTTAACTTCTTTATTCAATACCCTAGTATTTGACCCGTTAGTTGCTCTTGCTTGCTTCTATATGCACTACCCTAGAATCTGACACGTTAGTGCCCCATGCTTGATTCTATATGCAATACCATAGTGTCTGACCCGTTAGTGGCCCATGCTTGAATCTAAGTGCAATACCCTAGTGTCTGACCCTTTAGTGGCCCATGCTAGTTTTTATATACAATACCCTAGTGATTGACCCAATATTAGCCTTTTGCTTGCTTCTATATGCAATACCCAGGTGTCCGACCCGTTAATGGCCCATGCTAGCTTCTATATGCAATACCCTAGTGACTGAACCGTTAGTGGCCCTTGCTTGCTTCTATATTTAATACCATATAGTCTGACACGTTAGTGACCCATGCTTGCTTCTATATGCAATACCATAGTGTCTGACACGTCTTTTGTCCATGCTTGCTTCTACATTTATTATCATAATGTCTGACCCATTATTGACCCATGCTTGCTTCTATATGCAATGACATAGTGTCTAACCCGATTTTGGCCCATACTTGCTTCTATATGCAATAACATTATGTTGAACCGTTAGTCCCCCGTGCTATCTTTTGTATCCAATACCCTAGTATCTGAAAGTTATTTGCCAATGCTTGCATTTATATCGAATTCTATAGTGACTGTCTGTTTATGACCCATGCTAACTTCTATATTCAATACCAGTTGTATGAATGTCAATGGCCTATTATTGTAATTTACAAATTTCTTTCGTAGCATTGGCATTAATGCAAGTAAAACATGTCCTATAGAAGCAACCCTTTCCAATTTAAATCACCAAAATTGTGCTGTAGTCGCACCCCAACTAATGTAAGTCACAAATGTCCATTAGCAGCACCTCAATTAATGTTAGTCACACATGTCATGTCGCATCCACCCCATTAATGTAATTAAAAAAATGTCCTGTAGCAGAACCCCATTAATGTAAGTCACAAATGTCCTGTATAAGCACCCCCCCCCCATTAATGTAAGTAACATGTGCCCTGTAGCAGAAACCTCACTAATGTAAGTAACGAATTTCCTGTTACAGCACCCCCACTATTGTGAGTCACATCTGTCCTGTAGCTGTACCCCCACTAATGTAAGTCACGATCAATCATTATAATTTGTTTTTTACAACACACAAACAAATAATTTCTTCTGCCCTACGTTTATTGATGGTCTCAAGAGATAATCGAATACAATTTTTATATCTACAGTCTCATCGGTTCAAATTTAATCGATTTAAATAAATGGTTAAATTTTTTATAACTGATGTCACTTCGGTTCTCAAATGTGGGTACCAGTACCATCATTGTAGACAATTTTGACCATATTTAATTCTCTGCACACTTGTTTTTTTACGATGTTAGCACTGTGTTTCCCTCAACTGTATTTAATCATTGAAGCCGTTCCAACAAATCTCAACTACATGGCATCTCATTTAAACTTTTTTTAAAAAAATGCTTATTTCAGGAGGTCTCTAATTTGTAGCATTTGTTCTCATACTTGAATTCTTTTGTAGAAATGTCAATTATTTGTTGTAATTGATCCATTTCCTTGTTCTATCATTTATAATTGAAGTCTTTATATTTGATCTCAATCTTTCTAAAGTTTAAAAAAAAAAGATATCTATATAAACTCATTTGTGATTTCCAGTTTACAGCCAAGGAGAAAATGCGTTCTAGGCCAGGTACACACATAGAATAAGAGTAGGTTTAAATGATGGAATACACGTCACTAAAATTAGCTTAAGCACGTTTAACTTAATTTTAATTTAGATCATTTTGTGCAGAAGTAAAAAAAAAATAATGCAAAACTTTGAGATCCTCTCCCCTAAGGTAGATAATCTAAATCAGTGGTACTCAACCTATGGGTCAAGACCCCTTTGGGGGTCGAAAGACCCTTTCCCAGGGGTTGCCTCAGACCGCTGGAAAACACTTATTCTCTACAGTTATGCAATAGCAACGAAAATAATTTTGTGGAAAGGGTCGCCACAACATGAGGAAATGTATTAAAGGTTCGCGGCATTAGGAAAGTTGAGAACCACTGACCTAAATTGATTTGCAAGGGGTACTAAAGAGCGACAAGTCTGCACAAATGAAATAAAAAACAGCTTTGATGAAAGATCGCACTGGAGTGTTTATTATCATCTTTAATGTGTTCAAATTTAATGATGTCTTGTAAAAGCAATCAATCCGTCATCTGTCAGGTATTCAACAGTAGAGAATACGAGAGTCTCTGGACCCTGGATGACAGCCCAAAGACACTGTACTACAGCCCACAGTCACTGGACGACAGCCCACACACACTGACGCGGGCAACTATTTGATCTGACGACAATATGGCCACCATATTTATGTTTATGGGACTGCCGCTAATTTTGGTCTTGCTTTTTTCAAATAGCTATACCTGGGTTGAAGGTATGTATGTTCATTAAAATTCTGTTAACGTTTTAGAAATATGTCGATAAACATAAATCTTATTGCATGTTTTCTATATAAAAAAAAAAAAATGAATGCTTATTGACTTGGATCCCCTCGGGGTTAATTTATTTTGTTTATCATATTAACAATCAAGTTGTATAGTAGGTATATGCTCAGACTTAAACCGGTCCCAAAGTAGAATTTAAAGAACATATTGGCAGAAGTGTTGCCATAGGATGAGCGGGGTGGGGAATGGGCTAACTTAGCAAGATTTGGGTGGATTTTTTTTTCTTTTTTTTTTCTTTTGGCTTGACCGAGTCGGTGTTGGAAATTACACTGCCTCAATGAGTACTGGGCTTTACTGAGTTTAATCCACTTAGCCACCAGTTACAAATAATGTGTGTGTGTAAGAATAGCTTACTTTTTTAAAAATAAATTTGACTTGTTTATAACATTACCTGAAAGGAATTTCTTATGGAATACACAAATGCTTGTGAAGTTAGTATCCAAACTATTGTTTAAAATGACACTCAGAATTTCTTTTGACAATAAACAAATTAGTGCACACAAATAAGAAAGCAACCGATGGTGAATTATACATATCTCTTGTTTACTTCTAGCCGATGTGTACATGACAATATCATATTTATTAGGGTTGTCCAAATATACTTTTCTTGATCATTTCCTCACGACACTGTCCATTAAACCTAAAAATTTAAGGTGAATTTGTCAAGTTTTTGGCACCAACAAATCCATTTGTTGAAGCGTTACATGACTGCGCATCGAACTAAGATAACTTGTAAAACGCGTCCTTCATGCTACACAGATTATGGCTATTTGCAAATGACCACCTTGCCTTCAACATCAGATAAAATTCCTCTTAACAGCCCGTCCTGCATGCGACATTAACTGTGGTAACTTGTAACAGCGCGTCTTGCATACGGCATCAACCAAGTCGACTGTTAGGAGTGCGTACCGCCTGTGTCAAAAACTAACATTACTTGTAAGTTTGAGACACATCCTGCTTGCGTCAACAACCAAAATCCCTTGTAAGATCGAGTCCTGCCTTCGTCATTAATATAATAACTTGTATATACGCGTCCTGCCGGCTTCATCAAATAATATCACTTTTAAGAGAACGTTCGACTGCGAAACCAACTAAGAATAATTTGTGAAACCCCAATCTGCCTGCGTCAGCATTTAAGATCTCTGATAAGAAAGCGTCCTTCCCAGCTTTATGAAATGAGATAACTTGCAAGAGCGTGCCCTACCAACATCACTAAATAAGATCAATTGTAATAGCGCGTCCTGCCAACGTCACCAATTTAGTTCTTTTTTAACAGCGCGCTCAGCAAGTGACACAAACTAAGCGNCAGCGCGTTCAGCAAGTGACACAAACTAAGATAAATTGTCAGAGCGCGTCTTGCGAGCGTCACTAAAAAAGATTAATTGTAACAGCACGTCATGTCAACGTCTCTAACATCACATGTAACAGCGCGTACTTCCAAGTCACCAACTATGATCAATTGTTCCAGCGCTTCCTGCCATTGGAACAAACTAAAATCAATTGTCCCAGCGCGTCCTGCTAACGTCTCTAACTATGATCAAATGTAGCAGCGCGTCATGTCAACGTCTCTAACTAAGATCAAATGTAACAGCGTGTCCTGCCAACGTCACTAACTAAGATAAATTGTAACAGCGTGTCCTGCTAACGTCACTAACTAAGATCAATTGTAAAAGCGCGTCCTGCCAACGTCTCTAACTATGAACAAATGTAACAGCGTGCCCTGCCAACGTCACTAACTAAGATCAAGTGTAACAGCGTGTCCTGCCAACGTCACTAACTAAGATCAATTGTATCAGCGCTTCCTGCCAATGTCACTAACTAAGATCAATTGTAACAGCGTGTCCTGCCAACGTTACTAACTAAGATCATTTGTATCAGTGCTTCCTGCCAACGTCACTAACTAAGATCAATTGTAACAGCGTGTCCTGCCAACGTCAATAACTAAGATCAATGGTAACAGCGTGCCCTGCTAACGTCACTAACTAAGATCAATTGTAACAGCGCGTCCTGCCAACGTCACTAACTGAGATCAATTGTAACAGCATGTCCTGCCCACGTAACTAACTAGATCTATTGTAACAACGTGTCCTGCCAACGTCACTAACTAAGATCGATTGTAACAGCGTGTCCTGCCAACGTCACTAACTAAGATCAATTGTAACAGCGTGTCCTGCCAACGTCAGTAACTAAGATCAATTGTAACAGCGTGTCCTGCCAACGTCACTAAGATCAATTGTAACACCGTGTCCTGCCAACGTCACTAATTAAGATAAATTGTAACAGCGCGTCCTGCCAACGTCACTAACTGAGATCAATTGTAACAGCGCGTCCTGCCAACGTCACTAACTAAGATCAATTTGAACAGCGTGTTCTGTTAACGTCACTAACTAAGATCAATTGTAAAAGCGTGTCCTGCAACGTCACTAACTGAGATAAAATGTAACAGCGCGTCCTGCCAACGTTACTAACTAAGATCAATTGTAACAGCGTGTCCTGCCAACGTCACTAACTGAGATCAATTGTAACAGCGTGCCCTGC
>CAXITT010001699.1:9799-27076 GCA_964033795.1 Lymnaea stagnalis
TTTATTTGTAATCAGAAATTAATATTTCACAATATATTGTTTTTTGTGATTAATGCTTAAATTATGTTCACTTTGTAACAATGAAAATGAATCCTGCATATCAGATATTTGTGGCCACAGTCTGGAAGGACAAAAGATGTGTTACGCTGCTAAGCACTAACACCACTCCAGGGACGTCCACAGTTTCACATCGTGCCCCAAGAGGTCAGTATGAAGTGACAATTCCTACAGTTGTGGATGTGTACACCATGGGGGGTGTGGACAAATTGGATAAATTGTGTTCATACTATCCAGTAGGAAGAAAATCTGTAAAGTGGTGGAGATACATACTTCGATTTCTCCTTCAGATTGCGATTGTCAATAGTTGGATCCTTTACTCCAATTCTCACAGACCACATTCAAAAAAAAAACATGCTGTCACATAAGGATTTTCGCTTGAGCCTTAGCTCATCTTTGCTGAAAGGCAACAGCCGGAAGAGAAAACCAACAAGTCAGCCAGCTTCTCAAGGAGTAGGGACTGCTGATGTGCTTGAGCACCGGCTGATGTGGATGGTTGGCAACAAACGTGCTTGCCACTTTTGCTCAATCAATAAACAGTTTGGAAAAAGAAAGAGGGCACATGAGACTTTATGGGTGTAATTTGTGCAAGTTAGACTGTGTAAAGGAGAATGTTTCTCAAAATTCCAGGCAAACTTGATGCCAACTTGTTGCCAGCACTTCTAGTCAAAATTAACATTTCTTTCATTGGTTTTTTTAGTCTTTTTTTATCAGAAATTGTATGTAATATTAAACCTTGTCGATATTTCATTTAATTTCCAAAGTTTTACTTTAATTGCTTTAATAGTTTGTTTTTTTGTGAATTTTTAAAAATTGTATGTTGGAAATTTTACGGAGTTATGCCCCTGTTTGTGGCTCAGCATTGGCCTAAGGGCGAAAGGGTCAAGTAGTATAGTCGACCGATTGTTATGCTGCTAAAGGTATTTTTTTCCAAATATTTTGCTGTATTGATGTTGAACATTTCCTATACATTTACTATTTGCTATACCCAGGTGGCCCAACTTATCATGTTCATTCATTTCATAGTAAAATTTCACATACCTTATTGTCCAAAGTTGTCATTTAATGGACTGATTTCTATGAGATGGAAGATCATTTGAACATGTCTTGTTGAGGTGTGGTTTCTCTTGACTATTCATCTTGTAATTGCTCTTGACCATTCATTCCTGTTGAAGAATGATTAAAGCTCATGATGAAGGAATTTAGCATGTGTATTAGTGTGGGGGGGACGACAGACGGGACAGATGTCCCCTGGCGCCAAAATGTGCTTTAATATTTTATTGATAAAAATAACGGGTTTGAGAGTTGAAAAAAAGAAAATGGGACGCTTTAAAATGAATCTTGTCCCCGGGCGCCAAACATCCTCGCTACGCCTCTGATTAGTATCATTTCGAACTCTTTTTACCCATCAAAATTTACTTCACATTTAACACACTAGCACAGTGGTTCTCAAACTTATTCAAATAAAGTTAAACTTTAAGCTAAGGAGGGCTGTTAGTTTTGACCAATGATTATAATTATTGTTAAGATATTGTACAACCCCCACCACTTACAGCAGTTCTTCACAACCATTTTTGCCCCACTCCCCATCTGAACACACAAAAAGGTTTCATATCACCACCTCCCATATTCCCTTATAGAAAAAGCATTAAAAAAGTATCGGGTATTTCAAATTTGAGGCATGCTAAGGTCTCAGTAAAGTGTAGTGACCTTGAAAAAGTGTCCCATCTAACATTAATTACATGCCCCCCCCCCCCCCAAACACATTTCCAAACCCTTATCATGATAATAGTAAATAAGGTTTGTATAAATTTTTCATTTCTACTCAACTCATATTGTGATAACTACTTTTTAGCCCTATTACTAGCTTTCTTCACGTTCCAGTAGTATAAAATTCGTAAATGGTTATAAAAAATAGAATGCATTATTTATTTGTTTTAACTTAAACTAATGTGTATTTATAAAATGATTGTTATATTATTATTTTTCAGTTAGCCCAATGTCAAATGTAAACAATGCTGTATCCATGGCTATTATTTTGTAGACAATCAGCTGAGTTCCCTTTTCAATGAAAAGTTGAATTAAAAGTAATTGAGGCAGATTGTTTTCTATTTTGATGTCTTTTTATTTAGATTGTAAATTTTGTGTTTGAGCTAAATTAATTAAATTTAAATATATTTTGACAGCATCTATGATGGGCAGATGTCGATGAGTATGATTATGATGACAATGACTGTGGGGCTCAAAGTGGATTTGTGCATTTAGACCAGACATAAAAAGCATACTGCTTACTGATGAATGTATAAACAAAAGAGATATAAGGAGATTTCAAAAGCAAATAGACTTTTTCAAACTCTAATTTACTGCAAATTTGGTTGCATATATTTTGCATATGCAATGTGCAGGACAATTGACCAAAGAAACTTTCTGTTTTATAAAATTGGTGTAACATCATTGAAGAGTTTTATCAACTAAGAGGATTTATTATGAAAACAGTACTTCTTTAAGTACTTATTTTACAAGACTGTGGTCCAGGGAATCCTTATATGATGAAATATGACTAAGGACAGATTCATGGCCATACTGAGTTTCCAAAAAGTTTCTGATACTCAAAATTGGGAGACTCTTATGTTCTTAATGCAAAATAAAAAGAACTGTATCAGCATCATGAAAATGTAGCAATTAATGAACACTTTAGGGAACATAGGACATTATGACATTTAGGCTGCGTTCTCTCCCCTGTACTGTATACAATAGATACCAATGATATTCAAAGCGAAAGCGACACCGTTCCAATCTTAAAATTTGCTGATGATGCCACCGTCATTGGCTTAACATCTGAAGAAGGCTATACCGCAACTTAGTTACAAACTTTATCAATTGGTGCGATGAAAATTTTCTCCCGCTGAATGTCTCAAAAACAAAGGAAATGTTGTTGATTTCAGGAGGGAGGAACACCAGATTACAGATCTCAACATAAAAAATCAAAGTGTAGAGAAAGAAGATGCATATAAGTACTTAGGTGTCACCATCAATAATAAGCTAACATGGCATGAGCATGGTCAAATGCTGTATAAGAAATTCAGAAAGACTGTTCTACCTCAAAAAACTGTACAATTTCTGCGTAAACAAACAAGTCGTTAACTTATTCTACAGTTCAACAATTGGAAGCCTACTCAATTTCAGTATTGCCTGCTGGTGTGGGAATTCAATGTCTGATATTAAACACCACATAAACCAACTTATCAAGAAATCTAGAAACATAACAAACTAAACATCCTTCACTTGAAGAACTATGTTATTGTAAAATTAAACACATTTTGGATGATACATTCCACCCTCTTCATCACAGATACTTAGGATTGGCCCGTTTGGTACGAATTCTTTCCATCAGGGCAAGGACTGAAAAATACAAAAATTCGTTTGTTCCCTAATCTGTACGAATTTACCAGCGTGCCCTCCCTTAAGTCACAAATCTAAATAAGAACTAATAAGTCCCTGATATAGCTAAGAGAACTCACTGCATGGCTGCTAGTGAAAAATTTATTACAAATGTCTTGTGTTCAAATTGTTTTTTTATATGGGCTGAAAATGAACAATGCAATCATAAAACATTTCCATTTGTTTGGATCAATAAAAGATTATCTTATCTTTGAAGATGCACCAGTTACTTTAAAGTCTTACATTTTTACATATGCACTGCAACATGACAATAACAAACTTTAAATTGGATTTCCAAAACAAGGGTAAAAGGGTCAGAGTATATATCAGATCCTTTGTTTGTGATACATTTTTATGTTTTAATAAAGAAAGAAATTGTTTTCAAGAATGTATATGCATCATCTGGATGACAGATTAGATAATCTGATCTATATCTCTGATATAAAATAACAAATTAACTTATTAAAATGTACCCCTTTTCTTAGCTTTTATTCTAATTTAATTCTTACTAATCATTTTTTAAGTGATAATTACATGCACGTTTTTTAAAATCATTTTTTTTAAAATATAATTTTGACTTTTTGTGGCATTATTTCCTTGATTGATACGTTGATCACAAAGTGAGGCTATTCTTTTGAAAATGAACATTTTTTGTAGCATTAGTTGTATTGAATAAATGGTAATAAAATATAAAATATTAATTTTACTAATATAATTGGAAGCAATCTTTTTTTTCCTTCTTTGTAAAGCTGTGATATTATGTTTTTGTCGACTCAAAAATGCTTTGTTCTGCCAAAAAATAATAATAAATCAATTTTGGAAAGTATATTTTGAACAAACACCTAATATCAATTAAAGAGCATCACCTAATATCAATATAAGAGCATGCAATTACCTTTAGCTACAAAATTACACCTATGAGACACTTTGATAGTTAGTTAAAATATTTTTAAAAAAATGAAAAATCTGCTGTTTTTTGAGAGTTAATAAACTGCAATAACTACAGTAAATTAAGTTTTATAACATGCTCAAAATAAATGATTATTCCTGAGGATCTGTGTTGAATGCCATACTTTATAATTTGTTGCTTTTTATTCACTTGCATTGTAAATGATTTACACTAATTTTACAAGTTAGAAGAGAAAGGTGATTTTATGATGAATTATAATATTGTAGGCTTACATAATCTATTCTACAACATCTCTTTGGTTAATGGAATTGTTTTCCAATGTGGGGCGTACAACCCACCTTATGTACACACCCCACATTATGCATACACATCACAAGGTGACATCCAACTTGGTGCAGTTTGAAGATTATGGGAGACATATTAACTCAGAGATAGGCATGTATTTACATTTCAAGGGGCAGTGAGTTGAAAAGAACCTTTCATTTTTAACTCCTCCATTAGGAGGACATCAAACCTTTTAGATGATTAGGTGGGGTAAGCTCTTGTGCATATTTATCTTCCATCGAGTGCCTTCCTAGGTGGCAGATAAGGGAAACGTACAGCATATGATGGCTACTAAGGAAATAAAATACCAGGGGTGGACTAAAATAGAATCTTCTTGGAAGTGGGGGGATCCAAAAATAAAGGCACTACCTAGAGAGCTTAAAGGAGCAGCCCCCAAATGGTTGAGGGCTAACAACGCAGCCATGTAAAAATATCTTACAAAATCCAAACCACAAACAAGAACCAGGAATGATACTAATGGACATCGTATTAGGACTGTGATCCTGAAGTTAATAAGCCTGGTTAGAGAAGGAGCCTTAGCCAAACTAATAGAGTAACTAAAATAAAAAGTTAAATGTCTATTGCTGCATTACAAGAAATTAGATGGAAAATTTCAGACATCCTCAGAGCTTTTGTCAGGTAAATAGAAAAACAAGAGAGAGAGAGCGAGACAAGCTAAAAAATATTAAAAATGGGGAGAGGTAGCAATCAGGTTAGGTAAAAGGAACTGAGCAAACCTGAAAAAAGATGCATTGTTACGCTGCATCCCCTTTTCAGAAAATTAAAAAAATATAGTCAGTGTTGTTTACTAAGGCTGGCTTAAACACCAACCCCCCCCCCGATTAAAATATAGTCAGTGTTGTTTACTAAGGCTGGCTTAAACACACCCCCCCACGGCCCAGATTAAACAAGATTTTTAGAAATTTAAGCTATACCATGTTATATGTTTTACAAAGGCAAATGTATATGATGGACAGTGACGACCAGCACAAACGGTAAAAAACTTCTTCAAATCACTACAGTCTAAACTTTAACATGTTTTTAGGTTTTCATTCTAAAATATAGCCTATACTATAATAAGGGAAGATAAAAATGTTTTAATTATCACATTTTTTTACAAAATAAAATAGCTTTCAATTAAGACATGAATTTGTTTATTCATGCATACAGCACAACTAGCAGCATTTATTAGGAATCCTATCAGCATTATAGATAAGGAACTGATCACAGAAAAGGTACTAGAAGGGCACAACAATTTGAAGGGATGCTAAATGGCTCTTATGGTGGAGCCAATGAGGATTACAAACTACCACAAGAACTGTACCCTTTGGTCAGCCAACCAACTATGAAACAAAAAGCGTGATCTTTACCATGAAAAATAATAAAGCCCCAGGAACCGACCTTATCACTGTGGAACTTATAAAACTAAGTGAAAACGAACTGCATAGACAAATATAGAGCTTCATATCAAGAATTTGGCAGGAAGAAGAGAAATGTCAAATAAAAAGGGGTACTGCGCTCAATTCACATGAGAGGATCTAAACTGGAATGCTCAAATTACAGAGGAATCTTCCTAATTAATGTAACCTACAAAATCATCAACAAATTAATAGCAAGAAAACTGAAAAGGTTTACTGAACATAATCTAGGTAACTATCAATTTGAATTCAGACAGAATAGACCCAACACAGATCATATTTTGACCACCAGATGTCTCCAGACGAAATGCTAAGAATACAACATCCCCATACACAAACCATATGTGGACTACACAACAGCTTAGACAGGAAATATCTACAAAGTGCACTATAGAAGCTTGGAGTGCAGTACCTGGCATATGCAGACAACATAGCTTTACCGGGGAGAAGCAGCAATAATCTAAGCATTCCATGAATTAGAAGAGTTACCTCTAAAGGTAAATGAAGCGAATACAAAGTGTATGTTAATGTCACGTATCAGACACACAGGTGACAAAATCAAAGTAAACAAGCACACCAGAGAGAGACAGATGAAATAATGACAGAGATGAAAGAAAGGATAAAAGCAGGCCATTCTTCTTATTTCGGCCTACACGAGCTACAACTAGGAAGCAGAAATCTCTCAAGGAAAACTACGATGGCCCTATACACAACTTTTATTATCATAAGACCAGTGGTAATGCAAAACAGCCAGACAAAAGAAGAGAACCTGTTCAATACCTGGAAAATCCTCAGAAAAATATACAGTCCAGTGTTAGATAATGATGGAAGCTACAACTAGGAAGCAGAAATCTCTCAAGGAAAACTACGATGGCCCTATACACAACTTTTATTATCATAAGACCAGTGGTAATGCAAAACAGCCAGACAAAAGAAGAGAACCTGTTCAATACCTGGAAAATCCTCAGAAAAATATACAGTCCAGTGTTAGATAATGATGGATGGGTATATATATCCCCTGGGGCTCTGGTTGACAAGTTTGTAGTGGCTTGCTGGCTAAAGAGGCGCTGCCCCTTAGCGCTAGACTGGGACCAAAACCACCATTATTGCGTGAGCCTGTGCTGGCAGACAAAGAGCGTGCATAGTATCTGCCGAAAATGGAAGCACTTAAAGGGCTACAAGCTGTGGAAAATCTGCAGCTGGAAATAAACAGGGTAGGGAGCATGATTACATGTTGCCCTTTAAGGATACGAGGCATGAGGTGGGTAGTGGCAACTCATGCCAATGGTTTTATTTACATAGCAGTTAAAGTAGTTGTACCTAGGCAACCGTTTCGTCCCAGATGCTTTGTAAATTAGTTTCAAGGTAGAAACCCACTGTAGAAATCTGTATCCAACGGCTTCGGGCGTTCCCAGGGATGGGCAGGGTAAGATTTTAGGATGTAAATACACCATCCCAACTCCTGATGCTGTGAGAGAAGCGTCACCGGCTTACCGGATGTCCTTGTGCTGGGGTGACCTCCACTGGTACTCAATGGAGTGAGTGCAGGCTGGGGCTGCCCTGGCAAAGGGAAATCTCCAACTTTCTGCTTCCCAGCCCGATAACTCAGGCTTGGGGAGTGAGGGTGTGTGTGCTTTGGGAGGGCATAAAGAGCTAATGTACTAGCTCGACAGCACGCTGATGCAATTTCCTAATGAACATTTTCAGTACCGGAACCATCTGTAGTTGCAATTTAAAGCTGCAGGCTGCTTTGAGCAAGAAACCTTGAGAGGATATTAGATTGTAGAGCAGCAAAAGTGATCTACAGACAGAAGCCTAGGGGTTAACGGCTCATCCGTCGACCAAGACTGATATGGATTGAGTTGCAAAGGCCTAAAATCACCTGGAAGTGTTAAGTCATGGATCAGCTTAAAAGGGAGGATGTAGAGCAGACGAGCAGACCAGGCCCCTATGATGGGCTGTAGCACCTATGATGATGATGTCTGAATGGAAGGATGTGGTGAAACAGGAAATGATCAGCGTTAACAAAGTGATCTGTTTATCTATCTCTATTTCTCCCATTTCGCGGCATACTTATTATAATTATTTAATTTGAAATTTTGGATGTTGTTTAAGAATGATCAATACATAATTAAGTCTAGATATGGCTATACATCAAAATTCAGATCCCTATTCAAAGACCTATTTACACAAAAAATATTTCAATGGTATAAGTGGGCTTTTGAATCGGTCACAGGAGGTTTTCACCAGGTGCATTGATTCTATTATAGAAAACAATAAGATTGTGTCAGTGTGTGAGCATATGACTGATTCTGTTCAGTGTGGTTTCGGTATACATATATAGAAAAGTGAAGTGAGTCGCTGTTATAGATAATACTGAATGTTTAATAGTTTTAAGTCTTTTTAAAAAGCAATTATTTTTAAGGTTTCGATGAAAACCTTTAAAATAATTTCCCAGCCAAAACTGAAAGAGTACACTAATAAGCAGATTACACACTTTTCAGGGTTTTCCTGGCCAAAACTAAGATTGTGGTTGGCTTATGATCCATTGGGAATAAATTTCCAAGATCCCAATAATGGCAAGTTACCTCAAGATTATTACCCAGTGTGATAAATCAAGCATCAAGTTAAAATGTAAAAAAATAAAACCAAAAATTTTTTTTTTTAAATTAGTGGCATGGGTAATGAAAAATAAATAGAATAAAAAGGACTGGATTTACCTGAAGTAAAATGTTGACCAGTCATTGTCCTGGCATGTCATGATTCCTCCTGCACATTCATCATAAGAGCAGCTGTGAATTCTGGCAGTGATGGGGGTCTTCAAGTGATCTCTGTGAAAACAACAACTTTAACCTGGAAGTAAAATAATACATTAATTAGTAGAAGACAGAAACTTTATTATATTAGAGCGCAAGCTTGCATTAATATGAAGACAATATCCTATGAACAATTTTAACCTGAAAGTTACCATCATAAAAAGTACCAAAAAAATTAATCACACACTTGGTGTAATCATTGCTTTTACACCAGCCATGTTTGCATGGGTGTTTCGACAAAAAATTCCTGGTTCTCTAAGGGAAAGTTGAATAGCTTTGTTTATTTAATCTATTAAATAGTTAAAGTCCAACCACTATTGGAATTAGGGAGGTGGTGTTAAATGAACAAAAGAAAACCTTCAAAATGGTCACGTCAAGCTCAGTGCAAGATTTTAACTACAACTGCATTACAGTAGTGAATCTTTAAAAATTTAAATAAGATTTTTTGTCACAGATCAATGGTAATATAATTCTAACCTGCAAGATGTAACTCTTGATTATTACTACTATGATTTTAACCAAAAAAATGTATGCTATAGCGACAGATGAATCTAAATATAAGAAGCAATCCATCTAAATAGCTCTTTTGCATTTTTTAATTATTTCTTTTACAGCAAAAATGCACTCAATATGTCAGAAGGAAATTTAGATTTTTTAGGGATTTTTATCTAATTTTAACTAAATTAGGAATGTGCAAGACTTTACCCTAACCTAATCAGTGAAACTAACCATTCCAATACAGTCTTTTGATATTTTTTACATGCACTTGCGGGATTTATCTTTATATAAAGTGCATTCAAAGGATCAAGATACTAATATTTATTATTGGAAGGGGGATTAGGATGATGCTAGGTGTTAAGAGAAAATGTAAAGATATGTGTTTATTATGGCATGTAATTGACTAGGACAGAGGCTCCCAGACTGTGTCCTGCTGCAACCTGAAGTGTTAAAAAATGAATGGACTTAATGCAAGCCATTGATAATTAAGTTGGTATTTTTCACTAGTTCTCCAACCTACTTGGTACTCTACTTGATAGAGTCAAGTGAAGTTATTGAGGTATGTCTTCTTGTATAAGTATAAGGTTTCAAAAATGGATTAGATTGTTTAAAAGGTGCTATTTTACAGTGCACAAAGAATGTGGCTTAGAGCAAAATTGAAAAGACGTGGGTGCAGCAACGGTGCTGTGACTCCAAAACGCTTGGGAAACTCTGAACTAGGATATTTGAAATTCATGTACTAGCAGCATTGCTGGTAGGAGAGCTGGTCAAACGAAAGCTTTTTCGCTAACCCTCTTGGGACGTTATCCTCTTGATTTCTCCCCGTCTACCAGTGAATCTGACACTGACGAAAACAATCAGGAAAGTAATGAAGACAATCAAAATGATTAAGTTTATGATAATGTTGTGAATCCTTGGATTAGGGTTTCTGAATTGGATAGAGATGACCCCTATGAATTTTTATAAAAAATAGAGCCTTTAAATATGCCTCATGGGATGACCCCATTTGAGTCCTTATACTAATTTTTACACAATATATCATTAAAATGTTTGTGAGAGAGAATAATAATAATAACTAATAAGTATGCAGACAACTTTCTCAGTAACACCCAGCTCAAATAAACCATAATTGAATGCACAATGGTGAAAAGGATCGCTCTGTCTGAAGCAACAGAAAAGTACCCAGAGGGCAGGAAAAGGAGAACTCTGTGCCAGGGGTGTCTAAAGGGCCTCCATGGGCCTTATTTCCCAAAACACATGTGTTAGGATCCATTCATGCTTCATCCATCAAAAAATTCACATAATTTACACAGGTAAGTCATGTTTATTCTCAGTTGAAATCGACGAGTCTGTTTACGTGCAGAAGAAATCATGTCTGGCAAGTTTTGCCACAACAATGGGTCTCTGGAGGCATTTGTCAGGAGATTAGTGAGTGTTGCATGTTTTGTGTACAAGATAGATCAGCAGCTACACATCACACTTATGCCCATAATCACAGCACATATCCTGCTGGGCACAACAGTCATGTCAGATCAATAGAGAGCATATAATGCAATTGGCACCACTCCGGGATTGACTCATCAAATGGTCATTTATTCTGTTAAGTTTTTGGATCTAAACTCAGGTGCCAATAGCCAATACCCAAAGCATCGAACGTTTGTGGAAATCTGCAAAAGAGAGAAACAAGCGCCACAACGGCACACACAGACATATGCTCGACTTGTCAATGTGTGAGTGCATGTGGCGTCAACGTGTTAAAGTAAATGGTTTTTATGTCTTCAACTATATTCTAGACGATATTGTTCAATTTTGGCCACTACAGTAGCGGAGGACCTTTAAAGAAGTTAAGAAGTATGTATGTAGGCACTTGAATACAAAATTTAAAAAAATTGAAATAATTTTTTGAATAACACAGAGCAAATTTCAAATAAAAAAATGAAACCAGAATCAACTTTTTAGCTTAAGTACTTTTTGAGCTATGAATTTTTAAAGTGTGAGTTCGTTTGGTATTTTTTACTATGGACCAAACCTCTACATCTTGTGACCTCATTCCGCTGATCGCGTCATGCGCAATGACTATATACTTTATATAAGGCAACACATCGCCTTATCACTAAAATACTGTTTAGGCTCGACTTAGTTTAAACTTTCAACTTTGGCACATGAATAATTATTTAAAGCTTTCCCTGACCAATGGTATAGTAGTTTTTGCACACGGCAAACTCTTATGAATGAAACTCTGAGGCAGTACTACAATACAGCCATTATGCAAGTGGCTGTGAATGGTTGCCAATGACAACGTGTTGCACACGGTAAATTCTGATCATTTATAATATGGATTCTACCGGGTTGTTAAAGCTCAAATTAAAACATTCCAGTTTAAATGTCTTCAAAATGCATTCTGAAACACAAGTTATCAATTATTTTGATGTAAATAGTGGTAATAAATTAATATTTCCTAAGTATCTGCAACTTCCGCTATTAAAAAGGGGGCGTGGCCCACCCCAATGGCGAAATTAGGTTGAGCGAGCTGCATGACCTGCTGCGAATGCGTAGAAACATGGCATCTCTCCTAAGACACTTATCGCTGTGAAAATTGGCATACATGTAGATCAATAGATTCCGCAGATGCAAAAAAATTTGGTAGTGACAAATTTTTTCCTTCGACTTAAGTTTAATGATGAAAGTTGCCTTATATTTACCAAGGATTTTCACAAAGCTGACTGATTGTAAATGAAAAAGAAATTGATTAAAATGTAGGCGAAGATGTCTACCTAATTAAAGGCCGAAAACGGAACTCAAATATATATATCGAAAATACTAATTTAATAATAAATAGACACACACATCGGAAAATTAAAAACTCTGATTTTTCGGCGCCGATTTCTATTTCCGATACACAAAAAGTAGTAGTCTCCCTTGTTTCATCCAAGTATGTTTTTATTTAAAATAACATTTGTTTTAATTTATTGGAAGTGTGAAGTGTTTTAAGTTTTAATGGAAATGTGAAATAATGTATAATAATCTTTGAATAAAAGTTTTCAAGCTAATTCAGATTGATCAGGTTTAGGGAAGCATTTAGAATTTAGGGTTCAGGTAAGGTTTAGAGATACATTTAGGACATATGTTCGTGGGTCACGATAACCAAGATGGCGGCCGCGGGTTGATCTCTCCGAATTGTTTTTTTATTCAAAAGAACATTTGTTTTATGGGAAGTGTGAATAATAATAATTTTTGCGGCGAATTTAAAATTGAAGTATCCACTTCTGATACCGGGTCGGAATAGTCGCAGCCAAACTTTTCATTACAATTACAGATAAGACAGTAGCAAATTTGCCGCCAAAAAAAAAAAAGCAACTTTGATCTTGAATGATGTCATGTTAATGATTATAGAACTATATTTAAAATAGAATTTAAAAATACAAATAAATTATAAACATAAACGTATTCTTACTTGATTTTAGCTGTACGTCAAATTGTTCTTCGTTTTTCTTCAAAGCCACATTAAATTTTTCAAAATATGACACATGTCTCCATTGATCATAATGGCGAACCAACAGGAAGTATCCGTCATAACAATCACGTGACCAACCTAATAATTATAAAGACCTCACGTGACCAGCTGGGTCCGAATAGCTATTTGCTACTATAGGTACCCAGATACCTAAAGTCACTCCGAAATCGAAAAGTGTTAGGACGACTTCAGAGTCGAGACGAGGATCTGGGTTGATTCCCCCCCCCCCATCCCCACACAAATTAACGCAAACAATAACATCTCTCCCACCAATCCCCACAGATTCTGAAACACATTATTACAAAACACATTATTGACAAAAGAATTCAAAATGTCAACAGATGGTTGGTGTACCAAAGTTTGCGTGACTAGCCCCCCCCCCTCTTCCCGCCCCTCACACGATGCATTATTTTTTTGCACTGTTCGGTAATATTATAACGTGTTTGATAACATGCGACATGCCCTTGGTTTGTTATATTTTATGGAAATGAGTTTGTACAACATGATGAAACCAGATACCAGGGTCTAGTTATACCCAACAACACATGTCCAATGTAATGAGTTTGTGCAACGGGATGATACCAGATACCAGGGTCTAGTTATACCCAAAATACATCATGTAATGAGTTTGCACAACGGGATGATATGAGATACCAGGGTCTCGTTATACCCTAAATACATCATGTAATGAGTTTGTACAACGGGATGATACCAGATACCAGGGTCACTTTATACCCACAATATATCATGTAATGAGTTTGTACAACGGGATGATACCAGATACCAGGGTCACTTTATACCCCAAAGACATGTCCAATGTAATGAGTTTGTACAACGGGATGATATCAGATACCAGGGTCTCGCTATACTCAAAATGCATGTCCAATGTAATGAGTTTGTACAACTGGATGATACCAGATATCAGGGTCTCGTTATACCCAAAATACAGGTCCAATGTGATGAATTTGTACAACGGGATAATACCAGATACCAGGGTCTAGTTATACCCAAAATACATTATGTCAAATGTAAGAAGTTTGTACCACGGAATGATACCAGATAACAGGGTCTAGATACTCAAAATACATGTCCAATGTAATGAGTTTGTACAACGGGATGATACCAGATACCAGGGTCTAGTTATAGCCAAAATACATTATGTCAAATGTAAGAAGTTTGTACAACGGAATGATACCAGATTCAAGGGTCTAGTTATACCCAAGATACATCATGTAATAAGTTTGTACAACGGGATGATACCAGATACCAGGGTCTAGTTATAACCAAAATTCATATCCAATGTAATGAGTTTGTACAACGGGATGATACCAGGGTCTCGTTATATCAAAATACATCATGTAATGAGTTTGTACAACGGTATGTTACCAGGTAATAGGGTCTCGGTATACCAAAAATACCTGTCCAATGTAATGAGTTTGTACAAACGAGATGATACCAGATAACAGGGTCTCTGTATACCCAAAACACATCATATAATGATTTTGTACAACGGGATGATACCAGATACCAGGGTCTCGGTATACTCAAAATACATGTCTAATGTTATGAGTTTGAACAACGTGATGATACCAGATACCAGGGTCTAGTTATACTCAAAATACATGTCCAATGTAATGAGTTTGTAAAAGGGATGATACCAGATACCAGGGTCTCGTTATACCCAAAATACCTGTCCAATGTAATGAGTTTGTACAAACGGGATGATACCAGATAACAGGGTCTCGTTATAACCAAAATACCTGTCCAATGTAATGAGTTTGTACAAACGGGATGATACCAGATACCAGGGTCTCGTTATACCCAAAATACCTGTCCAATGTAATGAGTTTGTACAAACGGGATGATACCAGATAACAGGGTCTCTGTATACCCAAAATATATGTCTAATGTAATGAGTTTGTACAACATGTTGATGCCAGATACCAGGGTCTAGTTATACCCAAAATAAACGTCAAATGTAATGAATTTGTACAACGGGATGATACCTGATACCAGGGTCTCGTATACCCAACAATACATGTCCATGTAATTAATTTGTAGAACGGGATGATATCAGATACCAGTTTCTAGCTATACTCAAAATACATGTCCAATGTAATGAGTTTGTATAACGGGATGATACCAGAAATCAGGATCTAGTTATACCCAAAATACATTTCCAATGTAATGAGTTTGTACATCGGGATGATACCAGATACCAAGGTCTTGTTATACCCAAAATGCATCATGTAATGAGTTTGTACAACGGGATGATGCCAGATAACAGGGTCTCTGTATACCCAAAACACATCATATAATGAATTTGTACAACGGGATGATACCAGGTACCAGGGTCTCGGTATACCCAAAATACAAATGACATGTCTAATGTAATGAGTTTGTACAACGTGATGATGCCAGATACCAGGGTCTAGTTATACCCAAAATAAACGTCCAATGTAATGAATGTGTACAACGGGATGATACCTGATACCAGGGTCTTGTTATACCCAACAATACATGTCAAATGTAATGATTTTGTACAGCGTGAAGATACCAGGTCACAGGGTCTCTATATACCCAAAATACATGTTATATGTAATAAGTTTGTACAACGGGATGATACCAGATACCAGGATCTAGTTATACCCAAAATGCATCATTTAATGAGTTTTTACAACGGAATGATACCAGACACCAGGGCCTAGTTATACCCTAAATACATGTCTAATGTATTAAGTTTTTACAACGGGATGATAACAGATACCAGGGTTTAGTTATACCCAAAATACATGTCCAATGTAATGAGTTTGTAAAACGGGATGATACCAGAAATCAGGATCTAGTTATACCCAAAATATATTTCCAATGTAATGAGTTTGTACAACGTGATGATACGAGATACCAAGATCTTGTTATACCAAAAATGCATTATGTAATGATTCTGTACAACGGGGTGATACCAGATACCAGGGTCTAGTTATACCCAACAATACATGTCCAATGTAATGAGTTTGTAAAATATAATGATACCAGATACCAAGGGCTCGTTATACCCAACAATACATGTCCAATGTAATGGGTTTGTACAACGGGATGACACCATACACTAGGGTCTAGTTATAACCAAAATATATGTCCAATGTAATGAATTTGTACAACGGGATAATACCAGATACAAAGGTCTCGTTATACCCAAAATACATCATGTAATGATTTTGTACAACGGGATGATACCAGATACCAGTGTCTCGGAATACCCAAAATACTTGTCCAATGTAATGAGTTTGTACAACACGATGATACCAGATAACAGGGCCTTGTTATACCCAACAATACATGTCCAATGTAATGAGTTTGTACAACGGGATGACATCATACACTAGGGTCTAGTTATACCCAAAATACATCATGTAATGAGTTTGTACAACGGGATGATACCATATACCAGGGTGCTGGGTGGGCGAGTGGTCTAAACCGAGCAAATCTCAAGTTGGTCTGGAGTTCAATTCCAGCTAGAGCAAAAACACCACCAGCACCCCGGGTAGATGGGACTCGTTAACCTTGTGTCGAGTATGAGCGCTCATTAGTAATTGGACGATGACAGCATTCACTGTGAGAATCCCTATAAAAATTTTAAGTGAAAACAAATATGTGGATAACGGTGGACATACTCATGATCCTGACCCCAGGCAAGAGCCGGCCTCGCAAACACGGTTCATGGTTAAAGATACTGAGGAACAAATTGATATTATTGCCTCTGCTGACGACTCAATTTTTTAAAATAGAAATGACAGTGATTTGTTAATTGATCCGTCGGCTAACGTTAAAAGGGACAACGTTGACCGTGCTGACATACCCCCAGTGGCAAAGGGTACAGATATAGCTTTAGATTCATGTCAAAAAGAGGTTGAAGTAGTTGGTGTATCCCAGGAAGTCCAATGTAAAGAAGAAAGGGGACGACAATTTAATAAGGTAGAAGTCATTGGAAATGACCTTAGGTGGACGTATGTAGGGGATTGTCCCAGTGCCACAGTATGTAATGAATTGGTTGTTATGGAAACGGGTGGCATTGAAAGCAAAGAGAACCCTATTCTACTGTCTGAGGACATGATTTTTGTTGTATCTCATGGAGAGCCATCAGATAATGTAAGTCCTGAAGTTGAAGTGTCTGATTTTTTGTGTGAAGTTGATGAGGTGAGTGTAATCCCTGAGGTGGGGGAAGGAGAGAAAATTGTTGTTGATAATTATTGTGATGTAAATGAGTCACTGTGTAATGTGAGCAAAGGTTGCTCAAAT
>CAXITT010001699.1:27992-43035 GCA_964033795.1 Lymnaea stagnalis
TAATTATAATAAACATGTTGAAGCATAAAGTTGTGAAATCCACGGACAAAAGATATGTCCCGCCATCTGTAGCTGTGTTATTTAAGAGCAAATAAAGGCTGCTCAAATTGTGGTGAGGCATCTCTCACCTGTAATAATGTTAGATAGTTTTGTGTTTTATAGTGATGGCAATTGGTTTTGTTTAAAAATACACCTTCTTTATGATATGATTTGGATTAAGTTGGTTATAGTTTCAAATTCAGTAAGGATATTGATGTATTTGCCCTGATTTTTGAGATAAAAATATAGTTATTTTTATTGGTATAAAAAATGATTTAATGGTCTGATTTTTATTGTCGTACATGGATTTTTAACTCTTGAATTGCATTTAAAATTATGTACGAAGGATTGTTTATTTTATTGCAGTGTATCATAAATCTGTTTGATTTTCAGTGATACCTAAATAATGTTTTTTTGATAAGGACCATTCATATAGCTGAAGGTCTCTTCTTGATGTAATTCATGTAAATTTTGTGTGTCTGGTGACGATTTAACTCCCTTAGTTAAATCTGAAATGAAAGAGGGGGGATATGTCGAGTATGAGCGTTCATTAGTAATTGTTGCGACTCAATATTATGTTCATTAGTTGTTGAACGCTTTTCCCGCGCTTGACTATTATAGTTAGTGAACGCTCTTCCCGCCATTGTCTTTATGACGTATTTTTATGCTGAGTCGTGACGTAATTAAAGTTATAGTTATTATGAAAAGGAGTTGAGTTTGTTAATTGATAGTGAGAATAGTACGACGCTTCAACGTATGAAAGAACTGACGAATGTAATCAATCCAAGAAGACGTTATAGGAGTTGACACCTTGGACGGCAACTCATCTAAGAGAAGGAAACTCTGAAATCAAACCCGGAGATGGAGTCCCGAAAGGCGGATAACATTGATACAATGAAACATTCCGACAATTCCTGCGACGTCACTGGTGCCAAGCTGTATCATCCAATGATGTTCCCTTGGGTTATCCAGCGGCGTGGAGAGAGGCGATTTGATGTTGGGAACCAGCTTATAATCCTTCAAATATAATAATCCCAGGCTATGTGGATTTCGTCCTACGAAGCCCACTCCATCGTCACATTGTGACGGACGGATGCCAGCACAAAAAAAAAAAAGTTATACCCAAAATACATGTCTAATGTAATGAGTTTGTACAAAATGATGACACTAGATACCAGGATCTAATTATACCCAAAATACTTGTCCAATGTAATGAGTTTGTACAACGGCATAATACTACATACCAAGGTCTCTTTATACCCAACAATACATGTCCAATGTAATGAGTTTGTACAGCGGGATGATACCAGATACCTGGGTCTAGTTATACCAAAAAAAATGACAAATATGATGAGTTTGTACAACGGGATGATACCAGAGACCAGGATCTAGTTATACCCAAAATTTTTCTCCATGTAATGAGTTTGTATAATGTGATCATACCAGATACCAGGGTCTCGTTATATCCAAAATACATGTCTAGTATAATGAGTTTGTACAAAGGGATGATACCAGATACCAGGGTCTATTTATACCCAACAATATATGTCCAATGTAATGAGTTTGTACAACGGGATTATACCAGATACCAGGGTCTATATATACCCAAAATACATGTCCAATGTAATGAGTTTGTACAACGGGATGATACCACATACCAGGGTCTAGTTATACCCAAAATTATGTCCAATGTAATGAGTTTGTACAACGGGATGATACCAGATACCATGATCTAGTTATACCCAAAATGCATGTCCAATGTACTGAGTTTGTATAACGGGATGATACCAGATACCAAGGTCCAGTTATATCCAAAATTTGTGCCGAATGTAATGAGTCTGTGCAACATGATGATACCAGGGTCCAGTTATACCCAAAATACATGTCCAATGTAATGAGTCTGGGCAACATGATGATACCAGGTCTAGTTCAGTGGTTCTTAACCTGGGTTCGTTCGAACCCCAGGGGTTCGGTGAGTCAGTCTCAGAGGTTCGGTGGCTTCTAAAAAAAATCATGAAAAAAAAAAAAAAATTTCCTATTAATAAGGGTTCGGTGAATGCGCATATGAAACTGGTGGGGTTCGGCACCTCCAATAAGGTTAAGAATCACTGGTCTAGTTATACCCAAAATACGTGTCTAATGTAATGAGTTTGTGCAACATGATGATACCAGTGTCCAGTGATATCCTAAATACGTGTCTAATGTAATGAGTTTGTGCAACATGATGATACCAGGGTCTAGTTATACCCAAAATACGTGTCTAATGTAATGAGTTTGTGCAACATGATGATACCAGGGTCTAGTTATACCCAAAATACGTGTCTAATGTAATGAGTTTGTGCAAAATGATGATACCAGGGTCTAGTTATACCCAAAATACGTGTCTAATGTAATGAGTTTGTGCAACATGATGATATCAGGGTCCGGTTATCCCCAACATACGTGTCCAATAGAATTAATTTTTAATACGGAATGATTCTAGGTTCTGGTTATCCCTTACACTACTTGTCAAATAGATTGATACCAAAGTCTAAATGGCCCATTCAAAGTTTATTTATTTCCTTATAAATGATTTAAAGTTCAACATTGATCATGAATTCACAATAGTTAATTTTTAAAAAAATCCCCTCAGACTTCTGGAGGAAAAAAACTACAACATTTTCTAACTTCAGTTTATTTTATACCCTATTGGTGCTATCACTGGCGTACCTAATTGGGCCATTTATTTTAAAGCTATATGCGACATGCAAATTATATGTCTGTGTTAGGGGACGCACTTTGAGAGTTAACCAGTGGCAGCATTTAGTCAAAGTACACCACTGGTCAATAACTCATATTTTGATCTATTCTATACTCATTATAGCCATATTATCTCACTTTAGCCGCTGCCGTAACCTCAACACTACAATCACCAAATGCTACTAACAGCGGCGCAGCAACTCGGGCATGGGCCTAAGTTTCGGCCCGGGGGCTGGAGCCCCTATTAAACGTTGCAGGTTTCCCTCCTGTCTCCGAAACAGCCTAACAGGCCATATGACAGGCCACACGACAGGTCACATGACAGGCCACCTTCCAATCAACATTTGTGCCTTATGATTAGCACCAAAGTAGACTGCTTGACAGAAGTCACCGAAGACTGGTCCCGGCACATGAAGCATTTTTGGGTTTCAATAATAGAGCTACGATAGTCTAAATCAGGCCTGCACAACATACGGCTCGCGGGCCACATGCGTCCCACCAGCACCCACTTTGCGGCCCGCGAAGAAACGAAATATTCTTTATTATTATTATTATTTTCTTAATAGCTTTCTTCTCTGTCTTACTTTCTTTCGGCCCGCACAAGTTTTTCATAAAGCATTACGGCCCGCCTTACATTTTGAGTTGCGCAGGCCTGGTCTAAATGATTTCGTTTTTTTCATTAAATTACGTAGATCCATTGAACCAAATTGGTTATCATTTCTATTGTATGCACGGGTGAGATCCCCCACCGGTCCTGTTTGGTGCGCTAGTTCTGGGCGAAACTGACCCTTTGCGCCATTGGCGAACCTCCACTGTCTCCAGGTGGTAAGGGTCTCCTTTGACTTAAACGAGGCCACCATAACGGCAAATTGACATGTCGGATGAAAAGAAATCGAAAACTGAAAAACAGAGTGTATCCGAATACTAAAAATATAAAAATAATTATACTCGAATACCAAGAGTACTCCAATGATCATTAGATTTACGAGCCTGTCACCAGGAAGGATTACATCCCGTGCAGTGCGCGTGCTGTGTTCGTCCTTCTACAGTGGGAGGTAAGAGCGAAAGCGTTTATAAGTACAAAAGAGAAGTTTAAATCATGATATAAATCAGTGGTTCTCAAAGTAGGCTTGTGAGCGGTGGGATCACCTAACGGGGGGCGTTGGTAATGTTAATTTTCTTTTTCCCCCTTAATCAGAAATTTTGGGGGGAAATAAAATAAACAAATGCTATTTGATTTTCAGCAATAAACACAAAAACTTGTCGCGAATAGCCTTAACTCTTCTCTCAGACACACAACCAGGAATGACCTTTGCAACAGTAAACGCGGCAATGACGACAAAACTGTGTAGCCTTAGCAAGGGCAATGAGTAGACAACTCAAATAAATTTACTATAGAGATGTCACCGGCGAGTTCTTAATATCTTTACTCTGGACGCAGAAATTTAACTCGTATTATTTCTAGCATATTTCAGATTTCATGAACATCCTTCCAATGCTTGATTTAGACGTCCAAACGCAAGGTATGATTTTAAAATAATGATAATACTAATAATTAAAAACCAAATTTTTTGTACAAATATTTTTTATGCGTTTTTGTGTGACTTTGCGATGGCTACAGTTCTTAAAAAATCATTCCATCCTATTTCCTTCATTTCCAATTGAAAAACAGGAAAAGCAGATGGTTTGTTTTTTGTTTTGTTTTTGTGGGTGTTTTTTTTTTTTTTTGGTGGGGGCTGGTGGAAATTTGAAAGAATGTGTTGTCATTTGCCAAGTTTCAGCTCTAAATGATGACGGGAAATGGGTAAGTCAGCTTCCCCTTGAAAAACGGGACAAACTGATGTTTACAGGTTGGGGGTAGGGGCTGGGACTGACAATTTGTTAGAGTGTATGTAAATGTGCAAATTTTCAGTTCGATATGATGACGGGCTGCGGGTCAATTAACCACTCGAAGATTTTACCTTGAACATAGAAACACACGAACAAACGCGAAGTTAATATTCATTAATTTTTTTTTTTTACGACCCATAAGAACGAAGTTTTTTTTATAAATTATGTATATGCATTTTTTTGTTGCATTTATGTCATTTTAAGTAGTATCCTTTATTACGAAGCTTTTATGTAAATGGTTAAATTTCTGACGAAAACATGTTTCACATTTCTTTCATTTACCCCTTCAAAATGCATTTTATGTTTAACTGCATACCCAAATATGCCACACATACATCGTACGTAGCAACAGCTCCACAATTCCTCCTTACACCCAAACACGCAACCATTTACCCTTACCACGTGTGCTACCTTGTCGAAGACAATCAGGGACTGGAACAAGCTTCCAAAAGAAACAGTTGAGGCCAAAACGCTTGACACATTTGCTATTGCCTCCCTACCCCCCCCCCCCCCCCTTTTAAAAAAAAAAATTAGTTGATGGTAGTGAAGTGTGAACCTCGGGTCCGGGGGTCGAGAAACGGTGTTCTAACTTTTCGTTCAATCGCTTTCCATACAATATGTTTTCATACAATGAAAGCTGCATTCTTAAGTTGGATACTAACGTTGGGGTTGGGACTAGCCAAAAGGGCCTAGAAAATTAATGTATTAATACCGTATTTCCTTTTTCCCTGTCACTATTATTTTAGCAGAAAGAATCAAACGCTTTCCGAAGTGCCATACAGGGACAGGGCATGGGGCGCTGAACGGGTGCTTCGCACAAGGCGAAAGTTTATCTAAGGCCGGAGTTGCCCTGGATCCAAATTTATTTATACCTAAGCTTGTTACAAAATGAATGTGACATAGGGAAGTAGGGAAAAAAAATAACTTCTTTCACAGTCCGTCCATACACCTGTCATACAATGGTGAAAAGGGTTACCGGAAATTTGTTAGAAAGAAATTTTGTCGACGGAAAATTGATCGACGAAAATTTGGTCGAACGGAAATTTGGTCGAATCTTTTTTCACTTCACACGTTAAAATTTTCGACAAATTTCGTTTTGTACGCACTATATTATAAGATAGTAAAACAAAAATAATGCGTAAAAAAAAAATTCGACGCAAAATTTTTACGTGTGAACAGAAAAAAACTATTCGAATAAATTTCCGTCGATCAATTTTCCGTCGACGAAATTTCTTTCAAACAAATTTCCAGATACAGATTAAAGAGCCAACTTTCTGTATCAGGGATTTTGTTAGCTGTAAAAAAAAACCGTGACGTTTTTGGATGGCATGTTTTGTTAGATGTGATAAAACAATGAGAATTATGGATGGCATGTTTTGTTAGATGTGATAAAACAATGAGAATTATGGATGGCATGTTTTGTTAGATGTGATAAAACAATGAGAATTATGGATGGCATGTTTTGTTAGATGTGATAAAACAATGAGAATTATGGATGGCATGTTTTGTTAGATGTGATAAAACAATGAGAATTATGGATGGCATGTTTTGTTAGCTGTGATAAAACAATGAGAATTATGGATGGCATGTTTTGTTAGATGTGATAAAACAATGAGAATTATGGATGGCATGTTTTGTTAGATGTGATAAAGCAATGGGAATTATGGATGGCATGTTTTGTTAGCTGTGATAAAACAATGAGAATTATGGATGGCATGTTTTGTTAGCTGTGATAAAACAATGAGAATTATGGATGGCATGTTTTGTTAGCTGTGACAAAACAATGAGAATTATGGATTGCATGTTTTGTTAGCTGTGATAAAACAATGAGAATTATGGATGGCATGTTTCGTTAGCTGTGATAAAGCAATGGGAATTATGGATGGCATGTTTTGTTAGCTGTGATAAAACAATGAGAATTATGGATGGCATGTTTTGTAAGATGTGATAAAACAATGAGAATTATGTGTGGCATGTTTTGTTAGATGTGATAAAACAATGAGAATTATGGATGGCATGTTTTGTTAGCTGTGATAAAACAATGAGAATTATGGATGGCATGTTTTGTTAGCTGTGATAAAACAATGAGAATTATGGATGGCATGTTTTGTTAGCTGTGATAAAACAATGAGAATTATGGATGGCATGTTTTGTTAGCTGTGATAAAACAACGAGAATTATAGATGGCATGTTTTGTTAGATGTGATAAAACAATGAGAATTATGGATGGCATGTTTTGTTAGCTGTGATAAAACAATGAGAATTATGGATGGCATGTTTAGTTAGATGTGATAAAACAATGATAATTATGGATGGCATGTTTTGTTAGATGTGATAAAACAATGAGAATTATGTGTGGCATGTTTTGTTAGATGTGATAAAACAATGAGAATTATGGATTGCATGTTTTGTTAGCTGTGATAAAACAATGAGAATTATGGATGGCATGTTTTGTTAGATGTGATAAAACAATGAGAATTATGGATGGCATGTTTTATTAGATGTGATAAAACAATGAGAATTATGTGTGGCATGTTTTGTTAGCTGTGGTAAAGCAATTAGAATTTAGGATGGCATGTTTTGTTAGATGTGATAAAACAATGAGAATTATGGATGGCATGTTTTGTTAGCTGTGATAAAACAATGAGAATTATGGATGGCATGTTTTGTTAGCTGTGATAAAACAATGAGAATTATGGATGGCATGTTTTGTTAGCTGTGATAAAACAATGAGAATTATGGATGGCATGTTTTGTTAGCTGTGATAAAACAATGAGAATTATGGATGGCATGTTTTGTTAGCTGTGATAAAACAATGAGCGTTATGGATGGCATGTTTTGTTAGATGTGATAAAACAATGAGAATTATGTGTGGCATGTTTTGTTAGATGTGATAAAATAATGAGAATTATGGATGGCATGTTTTGTTAGCTGTGATAAAACAATGAGAATTATGGATGGCATGTTTTGTTAGCTGTGATAAAACAATGAGAATTATAAATGGCATGTTTTGTTAGATGTGATAAAACAATGAGAATTATGGATGGCATGTTTTGTTAGCTGTGATAAAACAATTAGAATTATGGATGGCATGTTTTGTTAGCTATGATAAAACGATGAGAATTATGGATGACATGTTTTGTTAGATGTGATAAAACAATTAGAATTATGGATGGCATGTTTTGTTAGCTGTGATAAAACAATGAGAATTATGGTTGGCATGTTTTGTTAAATGTGATAAAACAATGAGAATTATGGATAGCATGTTTTGTTAGATGTGATAAAACAATGAGAATTATGGATGTCATGTTTTGTTAGATGTGATAAAACAATGAGAATTATGAATGGCATGTTTTGTTAGCTGTGATAAAACAATGATAATTATGGATGGCATGTTTTGTTAGATGTGATAAAACAATGAGAAATATATGTGTTATGTTTTGTTAGATGTGATAAAACAATGAGAATTATGGATGGCATGTTTTGTTGGATGTGATAAAACAATGAGAATTGTGTGTGGCATGTTTTGTTAGATGTGATAAAACAATGAGAATTATGGTTGGCATGTTTTGTTAGATGTGATAAAACAATGAGAATTATGGATAGCATGTTTTGTTAGATGTGATAAAAAAATGAGAATTATGGATGTCATGTTTTGTTAGATGTGATAAAACAATGAGAATTATGAATGGCATGTTTTGTTAGCTGTGATAAAACAATGATAATTATGGATGGCATGTTTTGTTAGATGTGATAAAACAATGAGAAATATATGTGTTATGTTTTGTTAGATGTGATAAAACAATGAGAATTATGGATGGCATGTTTTGTTGGATGTGATAAAACAATGAGAATTGTGTGTGGCATGTTTTGTTAGATGTGATAAAACAATGAGAATTATGGATGGCATGTTTTGTTAGCTGTGATAAAACAATGAGAATTATGTGTGGCATGTTTTGTTAGATGTGATAAAACAATGAGAATTATGGATGGCATGTTTTGTTAGCTGTGATAAAACAACGAGAATTATGGATGGCATGTTTTGTTAGCTGTGATAAAACAATGAGAATTATGGATGGCATGTTTTGTTAGCTGTGATAAAACAATGAGAATTATGGATGGCATGTTTTGTTAGATGTGATAAAACAATGAGAATTATGGATGGCATGTTTTGTTAGCTGTGATAAAACAATGAGATTATGGATGGCATGTTTTGTTAGCTGTGATAAAACAATGAGATTATGGATGGCATGTTTTGTTAGCTGTGATAAAACAATGAGATTATGGATGGCATGTTTTGTTAGATGTGATAAAACAATGAGAATTATGTGTGGCATGTTTTGTTAGCTGTGATAAAACAACGAGAATTATGTGTGGCATGTTTTGTTAGCTGTGATAAAACAATGAGAATTATGGATGGCATGTTTTGTTAGATGTGATAAAGCAATGAGAATTATGGATGGCATGTTTTGTTAGCTGTGATAAAACAATGAGAATTATGGATGGCATGTTTTGTTAGCTGTGATAAAACAATGAGAATTATGGATGGCATGTTTTGTTCAATGTGATAAAACAATGAGAATTATGGATGGCATGTTTTGTTAGCTGTGATAAAACAATGAGAATTATGGATGGCATGTTTTGTTAGCTGTGATAAAACAATGAGAATTATGGATGGCACGTTTTGTTAGCTGTGATAAAACAATGAGAATTATGGATGGCATGTTTTGTTAGCTGTGATAAAACAACGAGAATTATGGATGGCATGTTTTGATAGATGTGATAAAACAATGAGAATTATGGATGGCATGTTTTGTTAGCTGTGATAAAACAATGAGAATTATGTGTGACATGTTTTGTTAGATGTGATAAAACAATGAGAATTATGGATGGCATGTTTTGTTGCTGTTATAAAACAATGAGATTATGGATGGCATGTTTTGTTAGCTGTGATAAAACAATGAGATTATGGATGGCATGTTTTGTTAGCTGTGATAAAACAATGAGATTATGGAAGGCATGTTTTGTTAGCTGTGATAAAACAATGAGATTATGGATGGCATGTTTTGTTAGATGTGATAAAACAATGAGATTATGGATGGCATGTTTTGTTAGCTGTGATAAAACAATGAGATTATGGATGGCATGTTTTGTTAGCTGTGATAAAACAATGAGATTATGGATGGCATGTTTTGTTAGCTGTGATAAAACAATGAGAATTATGTGTGACATGTTTTGTTAGCTGTGATAAAACAATGATAATTATGTGTGGCATGTTTTGTTAGATGTGATAAAACAATGAGAATTATGGATGGCATGTTTTTTTAGCTGTGATAAAACAATGAGAATATGGATGGCCTGTTTTGTAAGCTTTGATAAAACAATGAGAATTATGTGTGACATGTTTTGTTAGCTGTGATAAAACAATGAGAATTATGTGTGACATGTTTTGTTAGATGTGATAAAACAATGAGAATTATGGATGGCATGTTTTGTTGCTGTTATAAAACAATGAGATTATGGATGGCATGTTTTGTTAGCTGTGATAAAACAATGAGATTATGGATGGCATGTTTTGTTAGCTGTGATAAAACAATGAGATTATGGAAGGCATGTTTTGTTAGCTGTGATAAAACAATGAGATTATGGATGGCATGTTTTGTTAGATGTGATAAAACAATGAGATTATGGATGGCATGTTTTGTTAGCTGTGATAAAACAATGAGATTATGGATGGCATGTTTTGTTAGCTGTGATAAAACAATGAGATTATGGATGGCATGTTTTGTTAGATGTGATAAAAAAATGAGATTATGGATTGCATGTTTTGTTAGCTGTGATAAAACAATGAGATTATGGATGGCATGTTTTGTAAGCTGTGATAAAACAATGAGATTATGGATGGCATGTTTTGTTAGCTGTGATAAAACAATGAGATTATGGATGGCATGTTTTGTTAGATGTGATAAAACAATTAGATTATGGATGGCATGTTTTGTTAGCTGTGATAAAACAATGAGATTATGGATGGCATGTTTTGTTAGCTGTGATAAAACAATGAGAATTATGGATGGCATGTTTTGTTAGATGTGATAAAACAATGAGAATTATGGATGGCATGTTTTGTTAGATGTGATAAAACAATGAGATTATGGATGGCATGTGTTCTGAACAGTTTTGATCGTTTTGTTGACGTGATGACGTTTTTTCCGCCATAAAATCCCCAACTGAACAGTCGTTCTCAGTATTTTTTTTAAAAATTGTTTCACCCCCTACCCCTTTTTCACCGTCACTCAGAATTATTGCCACCATTATTTTCAGTGGCTCTCAAACGTTTTTCGACCACCTTCTCATTCGTGTTATTGTAACAGTGTGGCTGTGACTACATTTAGTTAGGAAAACGCGCCTTGAATAATTGATTAAAATGTATACATTGCATAGAATTCATCGGGCGATATGTAAGTGAAACCTGAGGACTGTGACCAATCAATTCAGCGCGTGGCGTAGCTAGGGCGTACGGGGATCGCCAACTACACCGGGTGACACCATCTCAGGGGGGTGACATGAAAGTGAAGAATTGCACAATTACAGAGCACATTGCTCGGTCTAAACGATAACCCATCACATGTAAATTTTACACACACGTAACCAATTAAAATGCGTGCTTTATTAAAAGTTCAAGGTTGAGGCAGCATAAATGAGGTGACCATATCATTAGGTCAGAAAAAATCGTTTGACCATGATTCAACGCCGATTGAATGTTTCGGTAATTTTCGTGACGGGAAGCTATAGTTATCTAAATTCTGAGAAGTAAAGCTTTCAATGGATACCAAATACGATGTGCCGGGCAATTCTCAATACATGAATCGAATCTTTAAAAATTAAGATCATTTTAACAATGCATTTTTACCCCTTTAGAGTGTTAAAAAATATTATAAATAATATTTTACAAAACTTTCTAAAATCTTTTAATAATTAATTAAAATTTATTTAAGCTTTAAAAAAATGTTTTTTAAGACCCAGAAATACTCAAAAATAAATATGTTCGCTGTTTCACAACCAGCCCCGCCTTTTAACACTTGAGCACAATTTTCATAAAGCACAAGGTCTTTTACATGCTGTCTGTTTATCTACCACATTTATCTTTGGGTTGATCTACTTGAGGAAGTTAATCTTACACAGCAGTATCTGCAGACTAAGGGCTTTACTCTGGACGAAATAATGACCAACCTAGAGGCCTTAAGATTGTTTCTGCACGAGAAGCGCCGTCACTTGGTGGAACATGCTTTTGAAAAGAAACTTTTAAAATCAGAACAATATGGAATTTCGGTAGGGAGAAGATTAAGGCTTAAGAAGAGAATGGCAGGAGAACAATTGATCGATGCTGGACTCTCACTCTGCGAGAAGATAACAGTAGAGAGATGCTTTCATTCTGAAACCCATATCAGATCATCAACGATCAAGGAAGTATCAGATTTGTTTAGGGACGTTCAACTCAAGAGTCTAATATCAGAAAAATGAAGAAGAGTCATTAGTGCTCGTTTCAAAATTATCCTCTTTCTGTGATGAGATATCATAGGATGAACTTTCAAAAGAAATACCAAGGATTAGAAGACACTTACAGGCAGCTGAAATTGAATTTCATGTACTTGTCAGTATTTGATGTTTTGAAGTCCATAGCTGAATGAGACTTCCTAGAATCTCTTCCAATACTATGGCTCAGACTTCAATTGTTTCTTTCGATATGCATGTCTGTGGCTTCATGTCAGCGGAGCTTTTCAAAACTAAGGCTTATCCATAATTATTTACGATCCACCAAGGGACAGTCAAGGCTTTTTTGATCTGGCTCTAATATCAGTTAAAAATGATACGATGAAGGACATTGATTTTGATCAAGTGATTGACATGTGTGCAGCTTTGAAGGCCAGGAAATAAAAGAATGTTAATAAAGTAAATTTAATTTAAAAATAACTACAACATAACGCTGTTACAGTTCTACATTTACCCATGACCTTCAATTAATTTGTTTTTGTTCTTGCCATTTTATACTGTCGACTTATAGGCCTATTGATTGGGGTAATTAGGGGAGAGACTGCAATCAGGTTAGCGAAATAGAAAATTAGTGAAACAAAGTAAGGTCAAACCTGAAAAAGGAACGGAACAAAACAACGAACGTGTCGGCAGGAAGCATTCGTCAGCGAAAAAAAAAAACAAACATCAAAAACATAATAAAATGTATTGAAAATATATCCCTTAGCTGAGAAGTAACGTCCGAGAGGGCAAGCAAAATAATTGTGACTTTTTTGCTGTCCTCTCGGACACTACTTCTCAGCTAAGGGATATCATTTGTATACATTGCCTTCTGTTTTTTTTTTCTGTTGTTTGTTTGCTGACGAAGGCTTCCTGTCGTCACTTCGTTGTCCAGTTTCTTTTTTCATGTTTAACCTTACTTTATTTTGAATTGAAGAAATCCATAGTGGAATTCGGGGGAAGGGGGTGACACCATGAGTTTACCTCTTCGGGTGACACCAACCACGCCACTGAGTTCAGCACATACTGTTTGCAATGGCCAAGACGAAGCCACAATTTATATATCTAGAACAGATGGGTGGCGCACGGGAATACAAACTTTAAAAGTGATGTTCCTGGAGCTAGATGTCTTAGGGTAGCGTCCACGAATGATGCCACTTTCTAAAAATAGTAACAAACTTCTGTTTGACTTATCGGAACTCAGTGTTTAGATGAGAAGGTTTAGTGGACAACATACTCACATAAATAGTTAAGAGGCTGTTGTCAAAATGTTAGATCAGTCCGTTAAATGGAATTTTTTTGACGAGGCTTAACGCTAAATTTCATTTTATTTATTCATTTTTTAAAAAATTCGATCGCTGGGAGACTGAAATTTATCTGCGTTGAAGTTTCGAACGAACTCGTTCACATGTTCAAACCTATTAAGTGACGTCTTCTTCACGACGTGACTTAACGACTTTGTACTTGACACTTTTGATATTGTAGTCCATTTACTAACCCACATTTTTGGTGTTATAGTCCATTTACTAACCCACACTTTTGATATTGTAGTCCATTTACTAACCCACATTTTTGGTGTTATAGTCCATTTACTAACCCACACTTTTGGTATTATAGTCCATTTACTAACCCACACTTTTGGTATTATAGTCCATTTACTAACCCACACTTTTGGTATTATAGTCCATTTACTAACCCACACTTTTGGTATTATAGTCCATTTACTAACCCACACTTTTGGTGTTATAGTCCATTTACTAACCCACACTTTTGGTATTATAGTCCATTTACTAACCCACACTTTTGGTGTTATATTCCATTTACTAACCCACACTTTTGGTGTTATAGTCCATTTACTAACCCACACTTTTGGTATTATAGTCCATTTACTAACCCACCCTTTTGGTTTTCTTCCAACTTCTAGTTAAAGATGCGACTCCCGAGCTTGACCCCAGCCCTGTACTACGTGGGCGTGTTCTCCAGCTGGACCGTCACGTCCTACCTGTGCCACCTGTTCGCCAAGATGTTTCTAACTCTCTTCACCAAGAGCTTCGGGATCAATTTCTGGACCAGTTTGGCAGGCGCTGTGACAATCACCCTCATTCAGACATGTACGGATAACTTTATGCGTTGTTGTTTCCCCCCCTCCCCGTTCCCCCCACTTCTTTTGTGGTCATCCTGCCCCAGACACATATTACCAGATGTTACGTGTTGACACACCGACATATAATTTGTAGTCGTGTAGAGTTTTAACAGTGAAACTGTCTTAACATGGGTCGGTATGGTATTTGATTACGGTTTGATTGTGGTTACCCAGCAGTTGTTTTTCACACGCGCATCTGAGCCCATCAAAAGATTTTAAGTTTTCGCCCTATTATGTCTAGCATGCCCCATCCCTTGAAATACATTTCCCTCCGAGGCTAAAGCCCCCACCCCCCCCAAATCCCCTCCCCGCAATAATCTTCAATTTATTCCCCACCCCTCCAATGAAGTGGGGGGAAAACTGGTGTGGAATGTATATTAAAGCTTGATAGCGTGAACGTATTTCTCAGTGGAGCATGCAGTGGCCAGTATGACATAGCTCATTGTTAGCTAACAGCAGGATATAATGCTGGATTACGTTAGCATGTTGGTGGACATCAGTAGATGTTGGTGGGCAGCAGTGGAGATGTTGGTGGGCAGCAGTAAAGATGTTGGTGAGAAGCAGTAGAGATGTTGGTGGGTAGCAGTAGAGATGTTGGTGGGCAGCAGTAGAGATGTTGGTGGGCAGCAGTGGAGATGTTGGTGGGCAGCATTGGAGAAGTTGGTGAGCAGCAGTGGAGATGTTGGTGGGCAGCAGTGGAGA
>CAXITT010001700.1:7143-45031 GCA_964033795.1 Lymnaea stagnalis
AAATTATATTCTTAAGACTGAAAAATTTTGCCGATGTCGCTTGGTGAGATTTCCGGTTGAAAAATTCCCTCCTCACATGAAGGAAAATATTTGCTATTCTTGGAAACCAGTGATTATTCGGGTCAGTACAGTCCCAGCGATGGAGATATATAACATTTAATGATACACACATTTATATTTTGCATTCTAATATATCAATTGATTTTTTTTTAAAATTGCCTCTACTAGATTTCTAATAAACAGTCCTTAAAATATCGTTGAATGGTATTTCATGGTGAAATGCTTATTGGTTCCTGCCAAAATTACATTTTATGAGCGTTAAGAGAGACTCAATATAATCAGCAGTTTTCGATTGGCTTGCAGTGTCTCACGAACTTTCTATAAGCTTTTGATAAGACTTACAAGAGAGTATGTACCAATAGACAGAAATAGATTTTTAGGCCATGTTAGATTCATGCATTTGTCGGAGAAAAAAATATTCACGCCCTGGGTCCTTGACAGCATAAGGCACGAATGTCATGTCTCTTTCAAGTGCTAACCTTTTCTCCGCCCCTGACCCTCTGCAAAAGAATCCCCGTATAATCCCCCCCCCCCCACACCAATTCCCAAAATTAAGTAAAGGGAAAATCCAAGGTACCTTTTCAAATGGACGTGTTAATCGTGACACTGACGGCTCACCTGAATTTCATTAGTTAAGGGCGGCCAATATCCAATCGGGAATCAAATGTCTTTACATTTTTAACCTTAAATGTACGTAGATGAGCAAGGCTTACAATGGATCCTATTCTAGAAAAAAAGGTTACTTTAAGAAGATTAAATACTATACTTAATCAAATAATTATTAAAAAAACTTTTTTTAAAATTACCTGAATAATTACTTTCTGTAAAACAAAGGCAACCATAGAGAAAGCTCGCCAAATACTTGTATACCAAGATGCTTCCATTCGGTGGACGTCAGACATCGTCAAAGTTTTAAACAGGACAAGAACGTTCGGTCTGCAGTATCACAGAGACGACTTCTTTTCCAGAATTTCATTGCATACAATGAGAGAGGTTAGAAAACTAGGATTTTTAAATTTCATATTTGTATTGTTTCTATGTTTCACTGTTTGAGTTTTTATTGTTCCCATGTTTGAGGTTTGTTTGTTTAGCAAATTCTTTTCGACAATTATTTAGAAGGCTACTAGATATCTGAAATATTTTATATAAAACTTAACTTATAAAAGATAACCATTTAGGAGTCAAAACTTGATTTGTTGTTTGAATTTACTTTTTTAAAAAAACCTCCGAGAGTGTAACTTTTTAAGATCTAGCAACTAGCCATTTAACTGAGCTCTTTCTCTTCAAGATGTTTGATTATTTCGGAGAGAGTCCGTGTGCATTTTCTCCATTCCCTGAAATCGGAGCCAACAACGGCATGTACAAGAACGATCCGTTTGTCATACACGCCGTCTTAGAACCGTGGGCCCGTTGTGCACTGGAACCATCATGCATGTGTCCTGTTCCACCTGCAACAGTAATAAGCTGTAATAAACCTGTTATTGAACACAGGTGTCACAGGTGATTGTCGAACCGGTGAATCTGTTGTGTTGTAATTATCCCCTCATGGCAATTAGTGTCTACTTGTCTGGCCAAGTCTCTCACTTGATCTCACGAACAGTATAGCTAATATCAACAGTTAATAATACAACCAATTTAACAAGTTTGTGGCTAGATAGGAGTTTATTTAACACTACTCCATTAACTATAGTTGATGCATAATTTCATAATTGATAATCAAATCACTCCAACCAAACACTACTCAATATAGAAGTCCAAACAGTTAATCCAGTATATCTGCCATCAATCTTCCATCACAACAACGACAAAAACTAACGCGTCATATCCCCTTACACAATTACGTCACAACACTCTCAAAACTCTAACTAAACATCTTTTCCCTATCAAACATGAAAACAATGATCTACAAATAACAACAGTGATTCTCATACCCTTGACAGTGATAAAAGATTAATTATGTAAAGTAAAAACATATAAACAGGCGGAGAGATTTCATTGTATATTGAATTAATGTCTCGCTCACAAAGGCCGAGGTAAAGACACGTATGGAATAATATTTCTTAAAGAAAAAGTTATTATCAGGTTCAAAATTCGTTGACTCAAAAACAAGATGTAGAAATTATAGTATAAAAATCGTCTATTTTTCCTAATTTTCTGGTAAAATAGCTTCTAATTTTAGTCAAAATTTATCTCATTCCGCATTAAATGATTCAATGAATCACGTTTATTTCAAATTATTCTGGTTGCCCTGCCTAGTCGGGTGTTTTTAGATCCACAGTTTATCTAAAAATATAAATATTTGAAATGCATTTATTTTTATATTATTTTCTTCTCTACGATATTGATTTAAAAGAGATTAATTATGAAAGATTTCTATTTTAAAAGTAATTTTTTATTTTACACAAATTTACCAAATATACCATGAACATTTGTTTCCTCTATTTGACTCCTGCAAATAAATGAATGGATTTTTTTTTTTTTTGGGTCGTTCATTGATTAAATTATTGTCTTTGCAATATAAAGAAGAATGCGTATAGAATGCATTTACTTTTGTAATTTTGTCCCCTTATTTTTTCCTTCGAATAGGTTCGATCAATCGGCCATGGGAATGATAACAGCAAAACTTTTTAACAAAGATATTCACAGGATTCTTGGACCTAGCTACCACTATATAGATGTAAGACGTGAACATAAAATGAAAGACTACTTCGGATCCTTAAAAAACCTTCAAGTGTTTGCCAATCAAACAAACAGACCAAATTCAGTAGTGTAGGCATTTCTTTTTACTTAATGTCATAGAAATTGTCCTTACATGCAAGGTTTCATTTTTACCAAAATCAAGGCATTTTGTTCTATTTTAATGTTTTTTAAATCCTATATTCTACCTATCAACCTACCTACCTACCAATCTAACTACAAATCTACCCATCTACCCATCTGCCCACCCAACCACCCACCCACCCACCCATCCTTCCATCCATCCTTCCTTCCTTCCTTCCATCCATCCATCCATCCATCCATCCATCCATCCATCCATCCATCCATCCATCCATCCATCCATCCATCCATCCATCCATCCATCCATCCATCCATCCATCGATCCATCCATCCATCCATCCATCCATCCATCCATCCATCCATCCATCCATCCATCCATCCATCCATCCATCCATCCATCCATCCATCCATCCATCCATCCATCCATCTATCTATCTATCTATCTATCTATCTATCTAATCTATCTATCTATCTATCTATTAAGATAGATAGATAGATAGATTAGATAGATAGATTAATTTTCAATCCCCCTCGCCACTTGTTGTCAGGTTGAATTTTGGCGCAGTTGGAGGAACCTGCATATATAAGTCTTGCTGATGGAGGTTAAATGACGTGTTTAAGATGGCATAATAAAATATTATTTTTTTTTTTTTACATTTGATTTTAATTTATGTCTAATTTTGTAAAAAAAAAGTTTTTAAATATTTCATTTAAAAATTGTCTTGCTGTGTGATAGTTTTTAATAATTTTTTTTTTTGGGTTTTTAATAAGTTAATTTGTTTTTCAATTAATAAATCTCTTGTAATGTGATAATCAAGCATACATTTTTTATGAGTGATCTTGTTGTTGGATAATTTAATATGAATTTATAATAAGTGGTTTTGTTGGGTAATAACTGAATTTTATTTATTGAGGGGTTCTCAAAATTTTTATTTATTTTGAAATGTTTCTAAAATAGAGATTAGACTAATTAAATTTTGTATTATATTAAAGTATTTTAATGTCAGATTAAGCTTTTTTTTTTCACCCTTGGTTTTGAGTTTCACTAATGATTTCATAATGGGTGTTTTTAATTTATATTTTTAAATATTGTTTGAAATAATTGTGAAACAAATTGTAAATTTGTTTTATTAATTTTTAAAAAAATTTGTTTTATACACAACAGAAACATATAGGACACCAAGAACGAAAAAAAAAAAGGAGGTTTAATACATTTGAAATCGGCTTATTTACATTTGGAATGATATGTCCAATGCAATCATAGTTATTTAAGAACATGATCGAAATTTGTAATAATATTTATATGTATACATTATCAAGATTTACAATCCATGGAAACGTACTGAAGAAACAAAAAAAGTAAGTATATGCTATGTACACGTTCAGAAGTCGTCAAGTCGACAAATAAGTAATGCAGCTGATGTTGTATGGTGGTCCATGTGTCCTAGAGGTTTCAAATTTTAATTAAATAGTTAAAGGATTGGGGGGGGGGTTGTTAAAACGTTGTCGGGGTGGACCTGTTTTTTTAAATATAAAAATAAGAGAAAAAATTCCTTTCTTGTTATGTATATGTATAAACGGAGGACCCCTGAGTTTCGAAACCTACGCATTGTCCGCCCCAAGCTTGTTGTGATGTGGACGACATGCAGACACTTATTTAAATTTGAATTTTACCATGAAACCGACTTTGAATCCGTGACAACATTCCTCAAACCAGGCACCGACAAGCGTTCTTATATTTCATAACATGAGGGAACTCAGCTCCATGGAAAAAGCTATACCGGAAATTTTACGATGTCAAATTTTTTCGAAACCGTAAGTTCGAAGGAATATTGTTTACCATCATCTATCCGTCAGAAATGGAGCATATATATATAAGTTGCCGATGCATTCTTTCAAATTTTCAGACCTAAACTACAACCCCAACCAACAAACATCAAAAGCCGTTTTTCCTTTTTTTTTAGGGGAAGATAAAAATGAACGTGCCGATATTCCAGATAACTGCGCTAAATGAGATTCTTTTTCTCTTAAAAATAAAAAAGTATCTCAAAGGAGTTTTCTCAAAAATATTTGGTGAAATAAATCTGCGGTGTTGAAAGCGGGTGGGTCATTAGAATATTGATATAGTTCAGGGGAGTGAAAATAATGTGTGTACGCGCCTTGTGGGGGAGGGGAGCACACATTGGGATTCTTATAAAGTTCGTTACTTGAATGAATGTTTTGTTAAATGTTCAGTCATCCCCCCCCTCCCCCCCACCGACCCTTTTAATTATTCGATATGACATTTTGTTTGTGTGTTATGACAAATACGAAACCTTTTCTTTTTAGCGGTTGTTTAATTTTAATAGTAAAGCGATTCCATGAAATAAGCCAAAAGTTTAACTTCAATATATATAACAAAATTAATATATATACCTACATATTGTGTATATTTATTCTTTAATTCCTTTGGTACAACATTCATACGTACCAATATCCGAATACGACTGAAAATAAAATTAAGGAATTTTTGGCAAGGTATTTTTTTTTTTTTGCGTGGTCCTTTTGTGCATGCTACATCGTGTGTTCCAAAGTTTGTGGTTCGGTTGAAGTTGTCAGAAGTACGCTGTCATCCTAACAAGGAGAAGGACCACTAAAGATAAAAAAAAGAAGTTGAAGACCCCCTTCCACCCCTTTAATCCTTTTAGTAATGTTACATTAGATCCCGGCAGGGGGTATGCCACCCACCCTCTCCTAAAAAAAGGGTATGTGATAGTCTAAAGCGTCATGTGTCGTTGCGTCTCTTGTGTCAAAATTGAAAGAACCAACCTTTTAACAGTGCTGGGCAAAGAATATTGTATTCTAAGGTTCGCGCTCGGGAGAAGACTGACGCCAACATTGTTCCTAGTGTCTTGCTATTTTCTGAAGTGCTTCTAAACTCGTGCAATATTTAGTCTCCTTAAGGTTAAAATTTGTTTTTACGAATACCTGGACTCAATAGTTTATATAAAAAAAAAAAAAAAAAAAGTGTTGTCCCGAATATGCGAACTTTTTATTAATTGCACTGGCGGTTGCTAAGACTGGTTACCAAAACAAGTTGACTGACGTATTGTACGGCATAGAATATGTTAGAGGTCGTTGATGGTTGTAAAAGATTATGTCAACCGTTGATGGTGTGCTTGATGAATGATAGAGCAACACATTTTTTTAATGATATTCAGTTTTTTTCTCAAGTTAAGTTTTATCGCGTTCTCAAAATAAGTATATGTAATGTATATGTAAGAAAAATTGAATTAAAATTGAAATGACTGATAAAAATTGCATGAATTGTGATATTTTAATCATAGATGATTTGCCATCCAAGGTTAATGCTTCGCATCTACCACCCCGGGGCATTGAAGCAAGAGTGTGTAAGATTTAATAGCAATTGAAATATAGATTCAGCGTCCGACTGTTTTAACAATGCCACCACCTTTCAGTCATGTGAATTTGCTTAAGGCTAGTAATATTAAAAATGAAAAAGATTATTTAAACATTAAAACACCGATTAAACAAGCTACTTCCGTTTTATTGCTGGTGACAAAACATCACTTCCATAAACGGCTTTTGTAATTTGTGACAAATTTGTAGCATCTCCTTCGTTGATATTTCTCTTATTTCATATCTCCCTCGCCACTCTGGCTTGGCTTCTCGACGCCTTTTCCACTATGGTGACACTACTTTGATACGGCTGACTTGCAACGGTTGTTTTGCGTCCCACGCCGTCTTGCCGTTGACGAGAGGGTGTTTAATATTCTCCACCCAGCTCTCATATGTACTAATGGTTTAAACAAGATCGGAGTACAAAATGTTGATTTGACTACACCGTTAAAATAGATCCCGTTGTGTCAGCAAGCCAAGGACATTACTTTTTAAAAAAACGTGGATAGAAAAAAAAAACGGTTTATTAAGAAAATACAGTTCTACATTAGCCGACGACGCCTCTTCACACATTTTGGAAAATGAATCGTAAGTGCTTTGAATCGCCTTTTAAAATTCTTCGCTGATTTAATGAGATGCAGTGTCGTAGCTAAGGCTAGAGCCACCCGGAAAGGGCGAAATTTAAAAAAAAAAATCTATAGAATGCAAAAAAATGACGCCCCTACATGTAAAGGCAAAACGTACCATTGTAAATTATGTACTCAACTCTATGTACATTAAGCAATACAAACATGAAAACATTGAAAAAGTAATATATTTCTTTTTTTAAACAAAAATTACGAATTCAACGGAAGTATACAAAAAGTGCACGATCATCCATTATTATACTGAAAGCTTTTCTGTTTTCTTTAAATTGCTACTTTTGTAACAAAGTTTCCTGAACAGTGGGTATTTTTTACAAAATAGTTAGCCTACATTTTTTAGATTCCCAATTGAGTTCCTCTTTTCAATATCACAATAATAAACAATCTACCTATTTGCACGCACTTTAAAAAAAAACAACAATGTTTTTAAATGAGAATCCAGTAGACAGCTAAAACAACGTTGATGTGTTGCTGTGTATATTGAAGAGGCAATTTGTAATTTATCTACAGAATTTTATAATATTTTGAAATAATCAAATAATCCGTGCAATAAACTCAAATTTGAGAACTCTTAACTCAATTCTTAAACGATTTCCTTCAGATAAAATAACATTTATATTTATGATGTCATTTGTAAACATATCACGTCTTCTAAATAATAATGATGCCATTCATAAACGATTTATAAAAACGACCAGTAGTAAAAACCCAAACAAATGAGAGATCTTTCTACAAAAATGATGCTAGCACTGCATTCAACGTGTAAAATGATGCTAGCACTGCTTTCTACGTGTAAAATGGTGCTAGCACTGCGTTCAAAGTGTAAAATGATGCTAGCACTGCGTTCAACGAGTAAAATGATGGTAGCTCTGCGTTCAACGAGTAAAATGATGCTAGCACTTCTTTCAACATGTAAAATGATGCTTGCACTGCGTTCAACGTGTAAAATGATGCTAGCACTGCGTTCAACGTGTAAAATGATGCTAGCCTTGCGTTCAACGTGTAAAATGATGCTAGCACTGCGTTCAACGTGTAAAATGATGCTAGCCATGCGTTCAACTTGTAAAATGATGCTAGCACTGCGTTCAACGTGTAAGATGATGCTAGCACTGCGTTCAACTTGTAAAAAGATGCTAGCACTGCGTTCAACGTGTAAAATGATGCTTGCACTGCGTCAACGTGTAAAATAATGCTAGCATTTTGTCCTCCCCCACTTTGAATTCAAATTTTATAGTTAAAACGGTCTAAAATACCCAATGTTCCCTGCAGCCATGGAGGTTGTGAGGGCAAAACGATGGCCCTGTGGTTAAATGACACCTACACTTTTAACTAGCATCTCTTCCGTTGCTCTCCAATTAAGTGCAGAATGTAGCAAAAATAAATTCGAGTGTACGCTAAAATGTATTTCTTGTATTTTGAATTTAACAAAACATTTCTGGGTTCCATAAATTTTGTGTTGTTCTGGGCATCCGTCCTTCGTAATGTGACGATGGTGTAGAGTTCGCGCAGGTCGAAATCCAAAACGTTGGGATTATTCTTTTTAGTATTAAAAACTGGTTTCCTTACATAACAGATGCCTCTCTCCACGCCACTGGAAACCCAAGGGGACATCATATGGATGGCAGTTGTGATGGACGATACAAGCTCCTCTTTTTTTGTGTTGAGTTAGGGGTCCCGAAGGGCTCGGTGCTAGACACCTGTTTGTTCCTAGCGTACATCAATGACTTACCCAAGAAACTGACATCCCAAGCATGACTGTTCGCAGACGACACAGAAGTGTATAGGAAGATCACCAACAGTTTGACCAATACAAGCTACAACAAGATCGGTTAGCTGAGTGGGAGATTAGCTTGGTGATGGAATTTCCTCCTGCCAAGTGCCAGACACTGTTAGTCTCTAGAAGGGGTACTCCTCTACACCACCATTACGAACTGCATGGCCATATACTTGAGTCAGTTTCCTGCGTTAAGTACCGCAGTTTTACTATTCAAAAAGAGGTCCGCTGGGACGATAATATTAACAATAGACGCAACCAGGAAAACAAGACCTAGGGTTCTTCAGGCGAAACCTGAAGATTGGTGAAACCTGAAGATTGACAATTAAAGTGTCAAAAAAAGAGTCTATAAAGCCTTTGTCCGGCCGCTTTTAGATTACGCATCTTCAGTCTAGGACCCATTCACCCAGAAGAGCATTGACAGGTTGGAGGCGGTCCAACGATGGGCAACACGCTTTGCTCTGAACCGCTTCAGGAACACTTCTAGTGTTTGCAGCATTGTGGAAACACTGGGATGGTCACTGTTGGAAGAAGGACAACGATTATCTAGGCTCTTAATAATGTACAAGATAAAATGGGCTGGACCACTGCTCCAGCATTAAAAAGAAACTCGTCACTGTCCCTACTGAACAGCGACGAGGCCATTGACAGGCAGTTCCGGCGCATAAAAGCAAGAACACAGTATAGGAACTGCTCATTCCTGCAAAAGCTAATTAGGGACTAAAACAAGCTTCCAAAAAAGAACATTTGAGGAGAAAACACATAAACATTGGCGTTTATTAAAAAAAGCCTACCAAACTCCATTTTATGCTACGCTCTCTTCAATACTAGGCATAGAAACATTGCTAGTTCCTCTACAAAGGCTGGAGCCAGATTGATCAATTCATTGGACCCTTAATATATAGAAGAAGAACAAGGATGATACAACTTGGCTGCAGTGGCGTCACAGGAGTTGTCGGAATGTGCCAATATTATCCGCCTATGCGACTCCATCTCCGGGTTTTGAATCGAGATTTTCCTTCTCTTGGATGAATTGCCTACCAATGTTAACGAATCCCATTCACCCGGATAGCTGGTAATATGTTTGCTTGATTGGGCTTTGGTGGGGATTGAACTCCAGATCACTAAGGTGAGATGGACTCAGTTCAGACCACTCGGCTACCCAGCATAAGGGGCCTAGGGCAAAAAGTATACACTCCAGAGCGCCACAACTCGAATGAATTTAGTTTATGTTGGGCTGGGGTTGAATTAGAAATATTTTTGAGCATTATTATGGCAACTTTTGGCGCTTCCCATCCGAAAGTCTGAAATGCTCTCTTAAATTATCTAAAACAAAGCCTAAAATTCAAGTATTGGTCAAATGCATCCCTTTACCGGTGATTTTAATTTGCCCAAAAGTCTTAGGCACCCTCAATTTCTGCACTCCCATCCCCTAACGCTGATCAGTGTGACAGTACGGGTTGGCCAAATAATTAATCTGGGTTGCACCACAACTGGAGGAAATTTAGTTTATGCATGGCACTAGATGCCTTAATGCCTCACCAACAGGTCTTAAAAAATTCCTTCCCCGATCAGTAAGATCACTCAAATCAGGTATACTCGAAAATGCACCTCTTGATTTTGAAACAATTAAAAGTTTTCTACAGACCCTTATTATGTACTCCTTTTAACGATACAATCTGCTGTTATCCAAAAATTGCAGCCCTTCAAAATAATTAAAAATTAGCACCTGGGCGTGCCACCACATTCGTCCTCTTTCTACGCCTCTGGCAGAGGGGTATCTAGAGAGTTTGGCGCAAAGGGTCAAGATTCATTTTTACTTCCCCCCTCAAATCTAAAATCCATTATTTTTTATCCATTAAATACCGCAAAACCAATTTTGGCACCCCCGTAAGTCTGGCAAAAACAAAATCCAATACTTGAGCATCAGTCCCCGAGCTTTTCTTTACGAAACACGGCAAATCTCTATGTTTGTGTCTGAATGGCGGTCCCATGTTTGTGTCTGAATGGCGGTCCCTATGTTTGTGTCTGAATGGCGGTCCCTATGTTTGTGTCTGAATGGCGGTCCCCTGGTTGTGTCTGAATGGCGGGCCCTATGGTTGTGTCTGAATGGCGGTCCCTATGTTTGTGTCTTAATGGCGGTCCCTATGTTTGTGTCTGAAGGGCGGTCCCTATGTTTGTGTCTGAATGGCGGTCCCTATGTTTGTGTCTGAATGGCGGTCCCATGTTTGTGTCTGAATGGCGGTTCCCATGTTTGTGTCTGAATGGCGGTCCCATGTTTGTGTCTGAATGGCGGTCCCATGTTTGTGTCTGAATGGCGGTCCCTATGTTTGTGTCTGAATGGCGTTCCCATGTTTGTGTCTGAATGACGGTCCTATGTTTGTGTCTGAATGGCGGTCCCATGTTTTTGTCTGAATGGCGGTCCCATGTTTGTGTCTGAATGGCGGTCCCTATGTTTGTGTCTGAATGGCGGTCCCATGTTTGTGTCTGAATGGCGGTCCCATGTTTGTGTCTGAATGGCGGTCCCATGTTTGTGTCTGAATTGCAGTCCCACTAGTTCTTAATTCGCTTTGAAATGTTATCAGCGCATTTTGTTAAATCGGTTATTCAAGTCACTCTAAAAAAAGATAAATCCAATGATCCGCAATAACTGGCTGAGTACCTAATGTCAGCTTGAAAACGTTACGGAAATTGTAATAATTGTTAAATACAAATCCAACCCTAATTAGAAAACCAGTGTAGCTTTTCGAACATGCAACAGAAAATTCTGTAATGGCAAAAAAAAGGACACATTAATTTGATGCCTGTTCCAATTTTTTATGTAAGGCCCTGGGTAGTGTGCCAGTCATCGGTTTTGCTATTTTTAATGAGCGTGTTTGTTGTAGAGATTATTTGTGTACTTCTTGCAATGTGCTTTGTATTAGGGCGTTTTGGGGTGTGCGAAACTTTCAACAAAATGACATTATAAAGGCAAAGCAGGAAAAATGAACGCCATTTGAATATAGTATGACATTTTTGAGAGAATGAGTAAATAATGTGTAGCACCCACGCTACCAATTGTTAGAGAAGAAATGCCTGCCGTTTCTCAAAGTGCACATGACGCATCCTAAAAACGGAATTTTAAAAAAAAAGAAAAAAAAGATCCATCCTGAGTAGACTCTGTGACCCAATGTGCTCCCCTTTTGCTTTTCCTAGATGGGGATTTTGGTTGGACCACAGATCTGAAGAAAGCTGTTCGTTAAGATTGCGTCCATGGCTCAATGGTATTCATACCTTTTTGGCATTCACGATGGAAACTTTCACCAGTTCTTCAAAGTAGGAAAACGGACTCACCAATTTATTGTTAATGCTTATTGCAAGACTGAGGCACTGTGTTTTGAATTGGTTCCGGAAAAAGTCAAAGCCAATGAGAGCTGCAGACTAATATGTCCCTCACCGATTTTTAACAACCATATTTTAGAATGTTAAAATATATTATAGGCCTGGAAAGAAAGTTATATTACCTTAAAACTTCATATGGAGTCCAACAAATATGGCTCTAGGCAATCAATTTCCGAAAAAAATGTATAAAGTAAAGTTTCAAATGTTCATCCAAGGGCCAAGAAGGGCTTTCGACAAAATCATGGAAGCATTGAAAACCCTAGCTTACTCAAATGCTAATTCTTTATTCATAGACCTGGTGGAAGTGGTAAGGTAAGAACTTCTTTTACAACGCATGCAGGAAATATGAGCGTAGAAACAATTAATTAGTCATGCGTAGCATAAACTTTGCTTGAGGGAAGCAGAACTTTCCACAGTCGTTTCCAACAGTCTATTCTATGAAACATCAAACTTTAATAAGAAGGGAAAAAAACTGGACAAAGGAAAAGTGATAGTATGAGATAAAGCTTCAATGGTCCCACCACGCGGAGTGAATGCAGTTGACACACTACACAAATATCTCTCTTAGCTCAAGATCCAAAAGTTCCTTCTAAAAAATCTTTGGAGGTGCGGTCCTTCTTTTCGGTGAAATTTTAGCATAATTTTCCTTGTTTTTTCACACACATGGCAGCCGATCCGAAATAATTTCTTCATGCATGAGGAATAGTAAGTTTTGGAAAACTTAGCCAATATACCAGGCTTTGCACGGGAGTGCATTAGGGCCCCGATCCTGGTAACGCCCCAATCCAAATGGGACCCCAAAGCCAATGGGACCCCCAATGCCAATGGGACCCCGATCCCATTTTGACCCCGATCCTGACGCAATCCCTTTTCCCTGTGTTATCCCGAACCCGGTGGGAACCCATTTCTTGTGTCTCCGGATCCAAGGGGAATCCAGATCCCGGTGGGATCTCGATCTCGGTTTGATCCCATTACCCGATGGGATCGCGTTACCAATGGGTTCCGGCTTACTATTGGATCTCGTTCCCCATTAGGATCTTATTACTCTATGGGATCATGCTCAGTGCGATTTTGTTAGAATACTCTTTTAGATCCCTTTATATATCCCTGTAGAACAATATAGAGCCTTCCTTAACATTGTAGATTCAATATAATATCCTCCATGAAACCTGTAAAAAAATTACTTTTCTATGTAAATATTTTTGAAATACTAAATATTATTCAACTAAATTTTACTACTATAACTATAGTGTATTTTAATTAAATTAGGGGCCACAGTTAGGGCCCATTTAAGGAAGTACCGTTTTAGCTATGTCTGAGATGGGCGAGTGCATATACAAATCATTCAGATAAATTATGGAGTTAAAATTTAGAATTTGTCCCATAAAAATCGGTTTAAAAAAGTTATTGAACTTTCTAGAAAATTATAGATCGGTTCTGAATGGATTGGATTGTATTAGTTTTAAATCCACATTTAAAAAAAAAAAATATTAATGAGACAGGCCTAATGACTGTTGTAATATGAAATTCAATTTCGTCGTGGGACAGATACAATACTCACTCATTATATTCATTGTGTTACATCAGAATAGAAGCTTAAAAAGGGGTATTACACATTTTATTATAATTATGAATCTTTATTTTCTATTCATCAGGTTTCCAGTGCATGTTGGTTTTGATAGCACTGTGTGTGCTTTTAATTCTTATTTACTCTTCAAGAAACTCAAATATAATTAATGTTCTGTACTTTCAATCGAAAGGTGAGTACCTCCTCCCTGCCTCCTGTATTTCCCAACATTAATCATCTAATTTAACCCAACAGTGCAGCATAATCTGCAGTGTCCTTGCCTTACCCTAGGCCAGACCAAGACGCTCTTCCCACAAAGCTCTCAAACTAAAAATATCTCCATTTTCCCCGCGCCATCACAAAATGCAGACTTTCCCCAACTCATCCACTATCCGTCCAAAGTTATCCAAAAAACCACTTGGAACCATTATTTCTTCTTATACTTTTATAAATAATGATATCACACGATTTTGTTTTTTTCATTACAGTTGATGCATTCTTGCATTTTAGTCAGCTTATAAATAAAACTTCTTTTTAAACAGTTGTTAAAAAAAGCATGGCATGAATTGATTTTCTTTCCAACTCAAATCATCAAATTCATGCGTGTAAAGAAAGCGTAGGCGGAACACCCCGTCTCGACCCCACCCACCCCCACCCCACCCCCAAAAGAAACCAACCTGTGCGAGTAAGTCAAATAGGCAGAATATCCATCAAGCAACGCATTTTTATTTTGCAAGGAAAACAGCATAACGGAAGGGCAAATTTAACCAGAGGACAAGGTTACCCTGCGAGAAGTGCTGCCAAGACTGTCGTTTCAAGAAGGGCCTCGTATGCCGTAAAATATTTTGTTCATAGCTACGCAATCGCCTCGCAAAGACGGAAAGGAGGCCATGCATAAATAAAGGTTTTCTGAGTCCCTAATCTCTTGCAGTGCCCGTAGCAGGGTGCTTTTTGTATCACTGATCGCAACCGTCTTTGCCTCGGATCATGTTACCACCTCGATCTCTGCCCCTTTTCATCTTGGGCTCAGTTTCCTTTGCTACAGTAATGGCAACAGTCCCCCCCAAAGCGATGGTTATTTTCTCTTTGGCCTCGACGTTTGCAACTGATGTAAGGTTCAGGTTGGTTTAAAAAAGCCTTGACATAATTTTGCTTTTAGCTATTTAAGGTTGGCGTTTCTTCCGTGGGGCGCGTACCCTCAGTTTGCCTCAAATGAAGTCAAGTTGCTCTTATCAGCCATATTGTAGTCTAGAGCGAATGGTGGGTGTGTGTTGGGAAGTTTCCAAGAGCTTCATATGACACACACAGGCCTGATCAGCTGAACCCCCAGCAAAAGAAAAAAAAAGGAATCAAAATGAACACAGATAGGATATTGGCTCATCTAAATAAAGTTAACTCCGACCACTAGGCCTGATTACCTTCGACCGCTAGGCCTGATTACCTTCGACAACTAGGCCTGATTACCTTCGACCACTAGGCCCGATTACCTTCGACAACTAGGCCCAATTATCTTCGACCACTAGGCCCGATTACCTTCAGGCCAAGCTGCACCAAACCTTAACTTTAGCAAAGATAGAGAGAGAGAGGGTTGTTCACCTACTAAAAATGACGTCTTATCCATAAAAACACATTTTATTTGACGTCGTAGATTCGTAAGACACCGCGCCATAGATTCTAAGGAAAAGGCGGCACTTAAACATTCTCTTATTCGTTGTGTGTTTGAAATGTTTACAGGTCCCCCCCCCCCCCCCCCCAAAAAAAAAAAAAAAGGACAGTACGGATCTTAATGAAATTCATACCATTCTACTAAATATTTTGCAGATGAAAACACTTCAACATCAACGCCATTGGAACGTCCAATAAACGGGTCTAATTGGACGTTGACAGAGTTTATAAACCATTTTAAGACGCTGTTGGAACATCCCAGCGATTCTCCTGTACAACGTTTTACAAATGCTTGTGGTGGTGGTGCAGGAGGTAACAGTCTGTCCCAAAAGGCAAATTAAAACCGAATGAAGACGTCTATGAGTTTGAATTAAACATCTTTTCACATTTAAATACATTTTTATTATATGCTCATGTTAGGATTTAATCAGGTTTAAAAAAACAATATTTTAGATGTGAGTGTGTGTGTTTGTATGATTGCCTGGGGAGATATTTGCAAAATTAAAAAGAAAAGGAAATATATCATCTAAACATCGAAATCAAGAACAACTATATATAATACTAGCTATGACTACTATGAGAAATGACAAAAATTAAGAAAAAAAACATTTTTGAGATATGAGGAAATGATCTGAATGATCCTCAAGAATAAAGACAAATAAATGTTGTTTTTTTATGACCGACAGCTTTTAAATATTTTCAATAAGCGCAGCACAATATTGAGAGAAGCTTGGTGATGATTTTATTTACCAGCGTGTACTCCCAACTGTTCACGGCCACTGAGTAACTCGAGTGATGAGAGACTCACAGATATCCTCTTGTCTCCCAACCTGACATTGTCAAACCAGCAGAGAGACTCCATCTTGTCCATGGCAGATTCCATCCCAGAGAATGACATCATCTTCCTGTCAGCCAGCTCCTCCAACCATTATGACGAAATGCAGGCCATGTTTCACAATCTGCACACCGTTGTCTTTCCCATATTGCGTAATATTACTGTGGTCTTATTTGACATTGGACTCACACAAGAGCAACGGAAAAAGGTAAATAACACGCTGTCTTCATTAAATTAGTTTTCCATTTTCTCAACAACGATAAAGTCAATGCCCAGAATTTATATTTGAAATTAAAATTGTGATGAAGTATAAAAAATATCTTAAATGTTTGAATTTAAATAAAATTCAAAATTACAATATAATGGGTTTTTAACTGATCGCTAGCCCCCCCCCCCTTCCCCTTAAACGAAACAGCTGTCTGAATAAATCAAGCCTAATATAATATATATATATATATATATGGTTTTTTTTTAAGACCGAGAAACATTGCCGATGCCACGTGGTGACGTTTCCGGTAGAGAAATTTCCTCCTCACATGAAGGATAACATGTGCTACACATGGAAACCTTTAATTGTTCGGGTAAGCATACTAATCAATAAGAGGAGTAAAAGGATAGAAATGACGAGTCATTATTTAGACTAAATCTAGTGGGAATAATAACAATAATACGTATTACTTTTATTGACAGTGATTCCCTCGCTTTGTAATGTTGCAATTTATTCAAATGGTCAGAAAAGCCGTCTTTAGTTTTGTGTGGCCAAGATTGGGGATGCTATCGTATCATTCACTGAATAATTAAAAAAAAAATAATAAAAATAAAACAACAGGAAGAATGTCTCATAAACTACTTTGCTAGTGTGACCTTGAGTTGTTGAAAGGTAATCGGTGGGCTTCTTGGCAACCGGATACGCCCAGATAATTTCATTTAATCGCATTCCATTTGAAAACACTGAGCACGATTTTGACGATATGCTTGTCAGAAATGTTTCTGCCAGTGCAGATCGACCAATAACATTCAAAACCTCTCCAGCACCGAAATGCCAAGTGGATAAAAAGCTTTTTTAAAAAAAAAATGTTTCTTCTGGAAAAGACAGAGCTGTAAAATTATTTGTCCTTTTGTTCCATAAACTTTTACTTTAAGATTTTGATAAACTGTGGAATTAAATGAATACTTGTTAAGTTGTATGTCTTTATAGAACCAAATACCTTAAAAATGGTACTTTTAATAGCAGTGCCTAAACATTTTCTGTAATAGTTTAATTTATTACATAAAACATATAGTTATGTTTATTAATTAATTTTTTTAATTTAAAAAAATATTTTGAAAATAAACTTCTTAGGACCTAGCGTAGCACATGCTGTTTTATTGGGATATCAGCATGGTTAACTATTTCACTTCTGTCTCGTGCTTCAGGATGCCGGCTTGTATAATGTAATACTTCTTATACTTCAGTCTTTCACTCCTAAACTCTATCAGTCTGTCACACAAGAAGTAGATATCACTTTACAGTTAAATTCACAGTACTTTATTATATCACTTTTCTACAACAATAATAATAAGAATCCTTGCACACATATCCAGGTAATATAATCCAGAATGCAATTATTTCACGCATTTATAAATTATATAATACTCCGTGGTATGATAGAAAATTCACATGACAGAAAATCAACCACGTCTTCACTTCTCTTCGACATGAGAGGGACTACCTGATCACTCAAAAACGTGCGGCTCACTTCCGCTTTACAAAAAAATAATTCTTTCTCTTTTACCGTGAAAAAATACACGTTAACATAGTTCAATATTCAAATTATGCCACCTCCCTGACTCAATGGTTTCGTGTGCAAACATGGTCTGTTACACCTAGTCTAATCTATCTCTAACACACAGGCAACCATGGAGAAAGCGCGTCAAATTCTGGTTTACCAAGATGCTTCCATCCGATGGTCTCCAGAAATGCACAGAGTTTTGAATTTGACGAAAACATTCGGTTTACAATATCACAGAAATGATGATCTCTCCAGAATTCCAGTGCATACCATTAGACAGGTTACACAACTAGGATTAAATATCTATTTATATTGTTATGTTGGTTTAATATTTTTAGTTTGTTTTTGTTTTTTCGCATGGTCACAGCGTATGTCATTGCCTGTTCCAGCTTTCAATTGTGTTGTGTTGTTTTGTTTATGACGCTGCATAATTTTTAGATCCTTAAGAAAATATAATTTAAAATTTTGTATTAGATCGTAATGTTGATTATGTTTTGATGCCATTGGAAATAACTTGATCAGCTGTCCTGTATCAATAGATAAACTTCAGAATGATAGTATGTTGACTGTTTCTTTAAAAAAAACTAACCATTTAACATTGTAAAAAAATAACTAATTTTCTAGACGTTCGATTACTTTGGAGAAAGTCCGTGTGCATTTGGCCAATTCCCCGAACTCGAAGCTAACAATGGAATGTTTAAAAGGGACCAATTTGTCATACACGCTGTCCTGGAACCATGGGCCCGTTGTGCATTGGAACCATCATGTATGTGTCCAGTCGCACCTAATACAGTTCTAGATTGCAGAAGACCCATTGCTGACCACAGGTGTCACAGGTGCTAAATAAAGCGAAATAGTTCTATCTTTATGGATTAAATCGAATTCTTAAAAAAGAAATTATACACATTTTTCAAATTCTTTCATTAAGAATATTCTTTCCTTACAGTACAATGGTTAAAATTTATATTTAGTACAATTGGTTATTTTTTGTAATATATTTAAACTGTATTCTTATGTATTATATCAGTGACGCACTTTGATTTCCAATTATTTAGCATATTGTAGTACATATGCGCAAATTTAGACATACATGTATGCGAAAAATCATTCCTTTTAACAAAAAAATATGTATAACCTTTCTCGCGCTGATTTTAGATAGTTAAATTAGTTCCATTAAAATAGTTATTTCTACTTTCCATTAAGTAACTTATTTTTTTTATATATAAGTTCAGGTCCCGGTTCAAATTATCTCATGGGAATATTTTGTTGTTGTTCATGACAAAATTATGTTATTTAAGTAAAAATAAATATTTTATTATATAAATATAATTATATAAAGATTTAAATTGAAAATGCTTTCTTCATTAATGTGATTTTTTTTTTCTGTCTTACTCGTAGATTCGATCAATCGGCTATTGGAATGATAACAGCAAAACTATTTAACAAAGACATACACAGAATTCTGGCACCAAAGTACTATTATCTTGATATAAAACGTGAACATAAGATGAAAGACTATTTTAATTCCTTGGAACAAGCCTAAAATTTAATCAATCAAAACAATACTTCAAAAAATAAAACAGTGTAATTATTTTTACTTTATTTGACACTAGCAAATATACCCTTACTACATTAGCATTCTTTACTTCACTTGACCTTCCGTTCTTCTTTACTTTCTTGTTTCTTCTGGGTTTTGAGCCCACTCTTATTATTTTCTTTTTGTTATGTAGGATACATGTATATATATATATATATATATATATATATAATATATATATATATATATATATATATATATATATATATATATATNTACCAACCATCTGGTAGTGTTAGTGACAGTGTTACATAGAGAGTTATAGTTTTGTTCAAATCACTTCCTTTCCACTTTTCTTTATTTTGTTTCCTTTTTTAGGTAGGATATCTGTGTGTGTATATATATATATATATTGTGTAAATTTAAGTTAAACTTGCTTAAATGTTTTGAATTTTTGTACTGATGAAGGTATTTGCACAGACGGTAACTTTTGTATTTTGTAAAATCATCATTAAAGATAAACACATCTTGTTTTATTGACCAGGAATGTTTGTTTGTAATTGATCTTCAACAATGGGGGTGTTGGGGGGTCCTTTAATTGATTATCTTTTACAATGTATGCATTTGTAATTTCGTGCATATTATTATCTCCAATAAACTGAGAGTGTGATAGACAATAAAAAAAAAAAGGGGGAAACATCTAACTATAGTAGGAAACATTTGAAAGTGCGGGAGGCTTATTGGTTTATTGGAGGTCTCAAGTCGTCTTTACTTTTATTTTGAATTGATGGCACACCCAATGTTTCGTCTCCTGTCAGATGTTTCCATTATGGACTACTTTTTTTTACCAGAATCTACCGTTTACTGTGAGATGTTTCCATTATGGACTACTTTTTTACAAGAATCTACCGTTTACTGTCAGATGTTACCATTATGGACTACTTTTTTTTACCAGAATCTACCGTTTACTGTGAGATGTTACCATTATGGATTACTTTTTTACCAGAATCTACCGTTTACTGTGAGATGTTTCCATTATGGAATACTTTTTTACCAGAATCTACCGTTTACTGTGAGATGTTACCATTATGGACAACTTTTGTTACCAGAAACTACCGTTTAATGTGAGATGTTACCATTATGGACAACTTTTGTTACCAGAATCTACCGTTTACTGTGAGATGTTACCATTATGGACTAATTTTTTTACGAGAATCTACCGTTTACTGTGAGATGTTACCATTATGGACAACTTTTTTTACCAGAATCTACCTTTTACTGTGAGATGTTACCATTATGGACTACTTTTATATACCAGAATCTACCCTTTACTGTGAGATTTACCATTACGGACTACTTTTTTTACCAGAATCTACCGTTGACTGTGAGATGTTACCATTATGGACTACTTTTTTTTACCAGAATCTACCGTTTACTGTGAGATGTTACCATTATGGACTACTTTTTTTTTACCAGAATCTACCATTTACTGTAAGATGTTACCATTATGGACTTTTTTTTTTTACCAGAATCTACCATTTACTGTGAGATGTTACCATTATGGACTACTTTTTACCAGAATCAACGTTTACTGTGAGATGTTTCCATTATGGACTACATTTTTTTACCAGAATCTACCGTTTACTGTGAGATGTTACCATTATGGATTTCTTTTTACCAGAATCTACCGTTTACTGTGAGATGTTACCATTATGAACTACTATTTTTTACCAGAATCTACCGTTTACTGTGAGATGTTACCATTATGGACTACTTTTTTTTACCAGAATCTACCGTTTACTCTGAGATGTTACCATTATGGACTACTTTTTTTACCAGAAACTACCGTTTAATGTGAGATGTTACCATTATGGACAACTTTTGTTACCAGAATCTACCGTTTACTGTGAGATGTTACCATTATGGACTACTTTTTTACCAGAATCTACCATTTACTGCGAGATGTTACCATTATGGACTAATTTTTTTACGAGAATCTACCGTTTACTGTGAGATGTTACCATTATGGACAACTTTTTTTTACCAGAATCTACCTTTTACTGTGAGATGTTACCATTATGGACTACTTTTATATACCAGAATCTACCGTTTACTGTGAGATTTACCATTATGGACTACTTTTTTTTACCAGAATCTACCGTTGACTGTGAGATGTTACCATTATGGACTACTTTTTTTTATCAGAATCTACCGTTTACTGTGAGATGTTACCATTATGGACTACTTTTTTTTTTACCAGAATCTACCATTTACTGTAAGATGTTACCATTATGGACTACTTTTTTTACCAGAATCTACCATTTACTGTGAGATGTTACCATTATGGACTACTTTTTACCAGAATCTACCGTTTACTGTGAGATGTTTCCATTATGGACTACATTTTTTACCAGAATCTACCGTTTACTGTGAGATGTTACCATTATGGATTTCTTTTTACCAGAATCTACCGTTTACTGTGAGATGTTACCATTATGAACTACTATTTTTTACCAGAATCTACCGTTTACTGTGAGATGTTACCATTATGGACTACTTTTTTTACCAGAATCTACCGTTTACTCTGAGATGTTACCATTATGGACTACTTTTTTTACCAGAATCTACCGTTTACTGTGAGATTTTACCATTATGGACTACTTTTTTTTACCAGAATCTACCTTTTACTGTGAGATGTTACCATTATGGACTACTCTTTTTGGATTTTTTGGAGTCATTTTGGATGTGTATTTTCTTTGCTTTTCTAAGCTTTTTAAAGTAGAAGCCTTATCGTTCGATACTTTTCTTTATGTTTATTGGGGCTTTTAGTGGTAACTAGACATAAGAGTCGGTTTTAATAAAATGGTCTTGATTTGAGTAGTTATCAAGCTTGGGTTAGGTTTTACTAGACATAAGAACAGCCGTTTTCTTGTTTGGAAATACTTTTCTTGTAGTTTGGTAAGATAACGTAAGTTAGTTGAGGTATTTTATATTTCAATGTAATTTTACTGTGTCCGTCACGCTAACAAAATTTGTTTGACCATCATTGAAAAGCACAACCATTAAAGGGAACCGTGGTCGAAGTGAGATCTATATTTATTTTTTTTTGGACCATAATTTTTTTTCACCTGTCGTGTTAGAGAAATATGCGATGCACAATCCCAAGGGCGAATGGAATTTTTTACCTGTTCTAACCGCTCATTAACCTCTTATCTTAACGAGCTTGCCCCTTTTGGGAACGCAAGAGTTTATAATTAATGATGTTTTCCAATGACAATGGTTTTAAAAATGTTAGATTATAGGTTTATGGTGTTTTATTTAGTCATAAAAACTAATATTTCTTGTAGAATGTATTTATATAGAGGGTCTATCCATCTAGGATTATGAATCACTAACATAGGGGTGAGTTTTCGTAGTCTAATATTTTTCATTATTTTATTTAATATGAATGAGTTTTTTTGTTGTGAGTGTGTCATAGGGTAATTAGTATTCTTGTTATGGGATATTTTTATCTATTTAAAGTTGCTCTCAATAAGTGAGGTCTAATAGTCACACAAAGTGTGTTGTTTCAATTTTTTTCTAATAATTTTTAATTAACTGGACTGTTACGCACTGGCTTCTAATATGAGAAATTAATCTCCTATTTTAATTTTTTGGCTCCTTGTGAAATGTGCCTAACAAAGGACAATAACATAGGGTCAACAATATTAAAAATACGACACCCAAAACAGTTGCTAGCCACAATTAATAAGATTTATTAAGTATTAATTTAATTACAAAACAAAAGAAATCATAGAATGCATTATATCTCCATCATTGAGATTGTACTGACTCGAAAAATTATTTTTTTCCAAGAAAAGCAAATATTTATTCTGTGTAAAAAGGGAATTTTTCTAAAGGAAATGTCCACAAATGACATCGGTTGATTTTTTCAGTCTTTAAGTACTTTTTTTTTGCACTGCACATTCAAATTTATTTGATTTCCGTAAAATAATAGAAAATAACTATGATCGTTTTTAAGAGTCCGAACGTATTTAAATCTTTTCAGTTCTTTGGTGTGACGGTTTGCTAAATATATATATATACATATATATATAATATATATATATATATATATATATATATATATATATATATATATATATATATATATATATATATATATATATTTAATTAAAGCATGTTTTCCCATTCGGATAAAATGCTTAAAATAGTTCCGTTATTGTTATTTTAAAATTTATTAGTAATTTATGATTTTACTAATTAAACTATTACTAAAATAAAAGTGGAAATACTTAATTTTTCGCGTTGTTTAATTGATTCGATTTCCGTAAAATAAGAGAAAATTGTTTTAAAAATCTAAACGTATTTAAATTAAATTATTAAAGACCTCAAGGGAAAAAACGGCACAGTCCATTTTTTAATTTTTTTGAGTTATCACCCATGACTAATAGCCAGTTAAAAATAGATGGTGCTGAATTAAGTTTATAGGAGAAAAAATGGCTAAGTACATAAGAAAAATGTAAACGAGAAATCTGTTTACAATTGGAAAAAGGAGCATAGTCCAATGTTTACAATGGAAAAGGGGTCTAAGTCACTAATATCTATTTCGCTGTCACTCTAGTCTATCACTGTTTTTCGCATGTCTGTGTCTCTCCCTGTCAGCCTATCTCAAACCAATAAAACACAGGGAACAAGTAACACACAGGTAATTAGTAACATAGAGGCAACCATGGAGTATGCTCTTCAGATACTTGTATATCAAGATCCCCAGATATTTAATGTTTCCACCTGTAGGCGCTAGGATTACAAGATTACTTAGTTTTTCCACCTTTAGTTACTAGTTTCACCAAATATTTAATGTTTCAACTTTCAGTTCTTAGTTTCACAAGTTAGTGTTTCCATCTTTAGTTAAAATTTTCATCAGCTATTTAGTGTTCCCACCTTTAGTTGCTAGTTTCACAAGTTTTTAGTGTTTTCACCTTTGGTTATTATTTTCACAAGATATTTAGTGTTTCCACCATAAGTTAATAATTTCACACGATATTTAATGTTTCCACCTTCAGTTGCTAGTTTCACAATATATATAGTGTTTCCACCTTTGATTGCTAGTTTCAAAATATATTTAGTGTTTCCACATTTGGTTCTTCTTCTTCTTCTTTATTTTAAGGGCCCACGATCAATGAATTGATCATTCTGGCTCCTATGTTTCAGAGAGGTTTGCGATGTTACTGTCCATGGGTTTCAATGGGATACTTCACTGGTTGCAAGGGCGACTCAGCAGTGGTGTTATGAACTGGGGGTTGGAATACAGGTTGGTTTTTAGTTTCAAAAGATATTTAGAGTTTCCACCTTTAGTTACTAGTCTCACCAGATATTTAGTGTTTCCACCTTTTGTTACTAGTTTCACCAGATATTAGTGTTTACATATTTGGTTATTTTCACCAATATTAAGTTTTTACACCTTCAGTTATTAGTTTCACAAGATATTTAGTGTTTCCACTTTCAGTTATTAGTTTCTCAAGATATTTAGTCTTTCCACCTTTAGATACTAGTTTCACTAGATGTTTAGTGTTTCCACCTTTAGTTATTAGTTTCATAAGATTTTTAGATTTTCCATCTTTAGTTACTAGTTTCACCAGATATTTAGTGCTTCTTCCTTTAGTTACTAGTTTCAACAGGTATTAGTTTTTTCACATTTAGTACATTATAGTTTCACCATATATTTAGTGTTTTCTCAAATAGTTATAAGTTTCTCAAGATATATTTAGTGTTTCTACTTTTAGTTAAAATTTTCATCAGCTATTTAATGTTTCCAGCTTTAGTTACTAGTTTAATCTGAATTTAGTGTTTCCAGCTTTAGATTCTAGTTTCGCCAGATTTTAGTGTTTCCACATTTCGTTACTTGTTTCACAAGATATTTAGTATTGCCACTTGTAGTTACTAGTTTCACCAGATATTAGTGTTCCCGATTTTTCACCAGATATATTTTAAGGGAGCTCGTCCTGGAACACGCAATATAAATCCGATCTTAAGAGAAGCAATTTTAGTTTAGTTTAGGGATACCCCCCCCCCTTTTTCCCGCTAACTTTGTTGTGTTTTTTAATGGTAGTATCGCGAATCATCACCACGATGGCGCTGGGAAATGTCTTTGACATCTTTGAATTTATTCTGAAAATGCATCCTCATTCCATTTCCCTGCGATTCATATAACTAAAGAACAGTCGGGTTATGATATTTAAAAGCTTTCAAATAACATTAAGGGACGTCGTTTCGAACTTTATTTTGTTTGAAAGCTTAGACGTATTGGGCATGACGTTGGCGAGTCATTCAGCAGGGCCCCTTCCTTTTTTCATTTTTGAAGACGCCCTGTTAACCGCGGCTACGTGTGAACTCAGTTAATTTTTCTTTCTTTATGGTAGGCGATTTTTATATTAATCAATATAGAGCAACGGCCCTCCAGTCAGCTTTTCATTCATTGTCAATGTGGCCCTACGCACAAAAAGTGTGCCCACCCCTGTCCTAGACTGTGCTAGAAAAAAAGCACATGGGAACAAATGACTGCACCTGCTTATGGATGCCTTCAGCCGTGACCTACGATATTTAGCGGGTCATGCTTCAGTTCAGTAACACACGGCGTCAGGGAATTGTATAACGAGATTTGTTAGTCTTAAAAACATTTGTTGTCCAAAATAAAATACCAAAATATTTTTATGAAAAAAAAAAAAATCCTGTTGTTTTTTTTTCTTTCATTCGTAATTTTTTATATTACCATTATAATCCATATATAAAATAAGTTCATTTTAAAATACTAAGTTAAAAGTCACTGTCAATTATACAATGATATAATTTGATTGCACCAACAATTTTGATTTTTTGTTGCTAGTGTTTATTTTAAGTAACCACTTCACAAAAAAATCAATTAAATATAACGTGTGTGTAAAAATATGTGAAGCAGCACATACAGTTTTAGAGCTTTCCCTAGCGCAAGAAAAAAAAATGGTTTAATTTTATATTTAAAATATTTGTCCCACTATCACTATAAGATTATATACTAGGGCTCAGCCGGGTGAAGTTTCTGTTGCACCAGAAAATTTGAGAAAATATTCGATGAATCCAGGGGCGTAATTTCAAGGTTTTTTCGTGGGGGGGGGGGGACCAAACCTTGGTCGGGTTGTTAATTTGTTTATTACTGAAGGCATTACAGTACATAACAATTTACATAAAACCGTCAAATTCAGTGGGGGTTTAATCAAATGTACCACACCGCCCTACCATCGATGAATCCAGGGGCGTAATTTCAAGGTTTTTTCGTGGGGGGGGGGGACCAAACCTTGGTCGGGTTGTTAAGTTGTTTATTACTGAAGGCATTACAGTACATAACAATTTACATAAAACCGTCAAATTCAGTGGGGGTTTAATCAAATGTCCCACACCGCCCTACCCAGTTGACGTCCTGTAGTGGAGGCAGTAGAAACAGCATGGAATCTTTTGAATTAGCGCGCAGGTCTTCAGGGTTGATTAATGCCGGTGAACCGTAGCAGGAATAATTTAGGCCAGTGTTCAGGAGGATCGATGCAATCTAGCCAAAGTTCTTGTGTATAGCCATTGTTGCCGTGTCAAATTTGGCTGTTCTGATTTTAGCGTGTCCAATCATGAGTAAACGTAACAAAAAACGAACTCTGTCAGTGCTCGTACAAACTACAAATACAGTTACCGGAAACATTACGATACTAACCTATTTCGAAGCTAGACAGTCTAAGAGAATTTTTCGTTCGAACAGAAAGTTGTTCGAATGGACGTTTGTTCGAACTGAAATTTGTTGGAAGTGAAATAAGTTCAGAGATGATTTTCTTGTGAAGTTTCCAATGAAAAATGGGACAAATGCAAATTTTAAAAAAAAAAAGGGAAAAAAAAAAAATTTAAAAAAAAAAAAAAAAAAAAAAAAAGTTTTTTTCCTTCCATCGAACAAACTTCCGTACGAACAACATTCATTCGAACTAATTCATCTCGTACTAATTTCTGGAGAAGAAAAAAAACCATTATGATTTATTTTGGGTTATATTTCGCATCGCCTTTGTGAGCAAGCTGCAACATGTATGTTCCAAAAGTATGTGGTCCTGTAGGAGTTGGTTTTAAAAAAAACGGTATCAATGAAAAAAGTAGCAAGACAATTAAGAAAATAAATAATTTTTTTTTTTAAAGGAGTACAGATTGGTTTAAAGAAGAAAAACCCGGCGATGCCTTATTGAAAAAGGCTTTATACTATATAGTTTTAAGAATAGAAAACGCCTTGAATTTTCGAGTCTTTGCAAAACAGTCAAAGCGTTACATCGTGTCACGTGTTTTTAAAAAATTCTGCATTCAACCGTTACATGTTAATCGTGTGTTACAATTTTACAAGGCTTGCATTTAGGAAGAATGCTGGCGCAAACAATTCCCCATGCATTTTGCTCTTTAAAAATGTTTCTTAAGTCATACATTTATTTAGTTCCCTGTTTCGCATAAGCAATAGCATTGGACCGTTCCCTCCCTTGCTACACAAGTGCAACCAAGCGGGCTAGTTACGCTGTGTGAATTTATCAACACATTTGTGGGGATTGAAGCAAAGGCGTGTAATATTTTAAAGTAGAGGAAATATAGTTTCAGTATCCGGATGACATTGCAATTAAACCACCTGCAAGGGGTGTTGATGACCTGAATGCCAGTGAATAAAAATGATATTATTATTTTGATATTAATATGAAATGTAAAAAAAAAAAAAAATGTCCGTTTTACTATCGCACATGCCCCCCATAAACGATTATTGTCAATTATTTATTTCTAACAACTCCCTCGATGCTATTTCAATATATTCACCGCTCCGTCACCACTCTTGCATTGTATCTAAACGTCTTTCACACATCTCTGCGGCACTTTCTTACAGCATTGGCACACTTGGCACTTGCCTAGGGCCTCGCGCTTCTAGGGGTCCTCACGCTTTTATAGGGGCCTCATGCTTCTTGGGGGGAGGGGGGGGGCGCTCACGCTTTTAGGGCGCCTCGCGCTTCTAGGAGCCTTGCGCTTCTAGGGAGCCTCATGCTTCGAGGACACTCACTCTTCTAAGGGGCCTCACTCTTCTAGGAGACCCCTACCTCTAGACGCATCATGCTGTCCATATTGTTAATGAATATTGACCAATTTTGGCGATTACGTTTGATTTAAAATCAGTGGACAGCAGGTTTCTCAATTTTAGCCCACAACATTATCGTCAAATTCCACAAATTGATATTATAAATGCAAACATTAAATTGGGAATAACTATCGTCAACAAGTTTTATTTCTGTGACATAAAAATGGAAAAAAAAACGTTTGATTAGAATCAAGTTAGACTAGGACGTTGCCCCTCCTCACCCCCCTTCCTACACCCCCTTTCCTATGCCCCTGTAACAGGACGAGCTCTTAAGTTTAACATATTATATTTAATGTGGACATGAAGAGGAGTTAAGATATGAAATAAAAAAAATGGAAAAAAAAACGTTTGGTTAGAACCAAGTTAGACCAGGGCGTTGCCCCCCCCCCCCCCCCCCCACCACAAAAAACACACACAAAACTTGGCCCTAAACCGGGGGTTATAACCCTAGCTACGTCACTGCGTGTATAATTTCACATACAGTCTGGTTACCACATTGTCGTATTCTCATTTTGCTAGACATCACCGCACCTTTGTAGCTGGATTGGGGGATGATTTCCCTCATGCCGGTATGTTAAAACGCCCACTGTATACCCCCCTCCACTCCCCCTAGAAAATAAAAATAACGCACCGGTAGCCTGCATCAATTAGATCGCAGGCAGAGATATGACTTTTTACACCCGCGACAGAAACATCGCTGGAAGGTCCATCCATATCCCTACGTAAAAGGTGTACAGGGGAAACGTTATTTCACAACGTACTGATGTGTCGCCTACTTTCGTTCCCGCCCTGAGAAGCCATAAAGTAGAGGACTGGAGAAACCTCTTCCGACTGTCGAAGTGACCCTCCAAACAGAGTGATCAAGCCAGATCATCAACACTATTTTGAGTTGATAAATTTAAGTCTTAACGGTCTGATCACATATACTTTTGTTACAGAGCTATCGACAAATATTAGGGATGTTAGGCATCACGGGAGGGCGTTATCAATGATCAATAGAACCTATAAATAACTTACACACAAATGCATCTTAAGTCCTTAAATATTATAGCTTATGTGTAAATCCATGTCAATAGATAGTTTTGTTTGCTTTACGAAATTTGTTATGAATTCTTTTCAGATTTTGGTATTAATGAATATATAGTGTGATGATGTCCCTCGGTGATGGAATTAGACAAAGGCAGATGAGAAACGCAAAAAGAGAACTTATCCCGATGCACCTACTAATAGATTTCATATCACCATAACCAATCACCAAAAGCCAATCACAAATTATTTGTTAAGACTAAAAGCTGTCAGTGTGTCGTCTATTTTGGGCCCTAATGTTACGTATCAATTTGCTTTGGCCTCAATGCTGTAGTGGTTTACTCTCTATTGCGCATGCGCTTTCAAATTTTTGGATGTTTTTGTATTTTAAAAAATGAAATTTCGTAACGTAATGCCATTTTTTTTTCTGTTCAGTCACCTCGGCATTAAAGCCCACAGTTTGAACATTTGTTCAACTATTCTACAATAAGTATCCTGAAATTTTGACTGCCCATTAATAACACAATTATATCTCGAATGCTGTAAAATTATCACGCAATGATTTGAAGGAATCATCATCTAATGTTGTGTTTTCACAAACGAACTCCCTAGATATCGATCTCATATTAGTCAGTAGTGGCAGTATTACAGTAATATTTTGTCCACCGTATGTTCAACGTGCGTGTGACATATCCGCCTTGCGCGTTGCTAAGTCAGTGGTTCCAAATTTGTTTTTATTCCTGGCGCTTATGCCAAATTTAGGTTCTCACCTGGCGCTGAAAGAGAAATTAAATTTTTAAAAAATTGTTTGGGTAAAAATCTAGTAACTGTAATTACTTCAAAGAGTAGTTACTCAAGTGTTTGCACCACGACCGCTAGATTTCGTATTGCATTGAATGTGGAACTGAAATGATGAAGATTGTAATATTTGGAGGTGATAAGGAAGCCGAAGCAACACAGGGACAGGGCCATGCCGAGGAAATGCGGCACCGGAAAGTGGTGCCCCTTTATGTATAGAAAAAAAAATGCCCAATCAGGGGCGGACCAGTAAAAAGACGGTGTTTGTCGCCCCTTGTCTTTCTGAAGTGTATGGAGTTTTAACTTAAGACGATTATTTCGCCCATAATGTTGACGCCCAGTGAGACTGTCCTCTTCGCCCCATTCTGATGGTCCTGACATTGTGGCAACCACTGGGCTGGCTCAAAAGCCGGCGATGTAAGGCACATGACGCATTTAAAAAAAAAAATTCTGTGACGTCTAAAGTAGGGTAATCTTTAGATTATTTGATTTCATGCGTGGTTTTCTTTGTGCGGGTTTGGAGGGGGGGGGGGAAGGGTTTGGGGTGTCCCGAAAGCTTCTTACACGCATGGATGGGGGCTTGTCCAACAAGTACTCGTGATATAGATGGGACGGGAAGAAGATTTGACCTTGTTTTTGCGTACGTCAGTAAAGTGTACAATTAATTTATTAAAGTCAATATTTAATATAATGTAGTTTTTCTAGCATTTAATTCTTAGAAAGCTATTTTCAATAGAAGAATTTATGTTAGATGACCAAAAATAATATAATTCATTTATTTGCTACTTACTAAGTCCAAGATTAAATTTTCACCAAGCTTTGCCCACATCTATAGGTTAACACTTTGTTATTTTTTGAGTTCCAATATTGTATTTAAATTTACAAAGTCACACTTTTTTCATATTGCCACAGAACTGTTGTGTTGCAAGACTCATGAAGTTTAGCTCATAAATTGGTCAAGCAAGTCTGAGCCGTCAGTGACTTTTGTGCTCGCCATATTTTCATAGTTAAGAAACAAATAGGAGGACTGTATCTTGTATATTTATTTGTGTTGAGCTATAGAAGCAGTTGAGTGGGTTTCCTTACACTACTTGTATTTTGATTGTAAACCTCTTTTTGCTAATAATGAACCAAACTATTTCTTTCTTTTTTTTTTTTGGCGCTTAAAACTTTTCTCTAGACACCGATCCGGGTTTTAAACAGGTCAGTTCACCACCCACCTGCCTCCCTTCTTACACAACTGCCATTGTAAGGTTTCTAGTCCGTCTATCACGCTTGTGATTTTATTCTCAATTGATTCCTTCGCCTGCCAGGACCGGTTTCCCAACCTCCAGTGTAAAATATGCTCTTCAGTTGGGGGTAGACTTGTATCGATTCTCGGCACACACTAACATGTAATCGTCCAATTAATAAATGCATTTGCTGAATAAAAGTGCTATGTAAACACACAGTAAAAGATATTTAAGGTCATGAATCGCCCTGTGGCTTCTGTTGCAACACTGAGAGGAAGCCACCGTTCCTCAGGTCGCCTGGGCGTGGAGTGTTTTGGAAACAGTTGCATTCGTGATTTTTTAATGAGTGTGCGTTGAACCCAAATCGATTTCCTTTGTTGATTTCCAATCTGCCAATAGAGTGTTGGTAATTTGACAAAAGTTTTCATTATTTTTTTTGTCCCCGATGACCAATATTCTCCGGCGACTCATAAGTCTGAAAGCATTGCTCAAAGTTTAGAAAACGAAAAGTGGACGCTTTATCAGACCTTGACAAACGATTTGTTTCTGTCAGCAAGTGACGGATGGAGAGCAAGTTTGTTTCTGTAAGAAAACACCATGACTCTTCTCACATCTTGGAAATTAAAAGGTAAGTACTTTGAAAGAATCTTAATATGCTCGTCTGAATGATTTAGACGGAGTGTCGTAGTTATAGGGTAGTGCCCCCGGAGCTGGGCAAACATATATAATATATATATATATATATTATCCAAGCCTTGGATGATCCAAGGGAACATCATTGGATGATACAGCTTGGCATCAGTGACGTCGCAGGCGTTGTCGGAATGTTTCATTGTACAAATGTTGTCCGCCATTCGAGACTCCATCTCCGGCTTTGATTTCAGAGTTTCCTTCTCTTAGATGAGTTGCTTGTGGTGGTGTTTTTTTTTTGTTTTTTTTTGGCTTGACTGGGTCCTGGCTGGAATTGAACTCCAGACCACCAACTTGAGATTTGCTCAGTACAGACATTTTAATAAAGTTTTTGTATTATAATATTTTAAAAGGGAATCAAATTATTCAGCATTAGTACATGAGTTCAATGCCTGGCCGGTACAAGAGTTTAATACAAATTTAAATAATTAAAATTTAAGCCAATGTTCTACATTTAATTTTTTTTAAAACATAAACCAGATAAATCTGTCATAATAAAAATAAAACGCAAATTAATTTTATACACGTTTAAGTTTTTATTTGATTAAATTACTTAGATTACGTAAGCGGCTATGTTTATATACTAGCCAATATACCCGGCGTGGCCCGGGATTGCATTCGGAAGAAAAAAAAACGCTTACAGCCTTTAAGCTAACATCGCAATCAGGGGCCTGTAAAAACTGATCGCTAAGAAAAAAATATTAACATTTGAAATTTTATGCTCTAAAAAAAGAAATTTATAAAATACGACCCAAAAGGGTTCCCATGTCCCGTTAGGATCTCGATCCCCAAATCCCCATTCTGAAAGGGATCTCGATTAAATCCAGTACCTAATTGGATCCTGATTTCCATTAAATCTCGATTAGGATTCCAATGATTTACCGTTTCCGTTTCTAAAATTTAGAAGTTGTACCATTTCAATCGGTTTGAAAAAGCCACAGATATATACACTTGTTGGGTCATCTTTTGCATATACATTGTGGAGAAGTGGAGGCATACAAGTACTTTGTTGTCACCATTAATAATAAGCTAACATGGCATGAGCACAGCCAAATACTGTATAAGAAATTCAACCAAAGACTGCTCTACCTAAAAAAACTGTACAATTTCGGCGTAAACAAGCAAGTCGTTAACTTATTCTACCGTGCAACTATTGGAAGCCTCCTTAATTTCAATATTACCTGCTGGTGTGGGAATTCAACGTCTGATATTAAACACCGCATAAACCGACTAATCAAGAAAGCTAGGAACATAACACAAACTAAACATCCTTTACTTGAAGACTTATTTGAAGACAGATGTTTTTGGAAAACTAAACACATTTTGGATGATACATCACACCCTTTTCATCACAGATACTTAGGATCGGGCCGTTCTAGACCAATTCTTTCCACCAGGGCGAGGACTGACACATATAAAAATTCTTTTGTTCCCCAATCTGTACGAATTTACCGGCATGCTTCCCCTGAAGTCACACATCTGAATGAGATCTAATAAGTCCCCGATTTCGCTAAGAGAACTCACTGAATGGGTGTTTGAAATAATTTATTATAAAAGTCTTGTGTTCAACTTGTTTTATTTTTTAGCTGAAAATGTATAGTGCAATCAAAAAAAATTTCCATTTATTTGGATCAATAAAAGAATCTTATCTTATCTTATCTTTTTAAAAATGATGGAGCTTTCTATAAAATGCTCTACCGGCACACGAATCGATTGGATATTATTAATTTTTAAATCCACAATAATATGTCAATACGGAACATAAAGAGTTAAACAGAAATTTACAAAAATCGAAATTAAGGACTTGTAAAAACATGTCGGTAAAGTGAGAAGAAGAAATCTAACTTTTATTATTTATAATAACTTTTGTCTACATTTCGATACCCGATGGGATTCCGTTTCACATGGTATCCCGTTCCCCGATGGGATTCCGTTTCCGTCGGATTTCGATTCTGGTTGGAGACCGTTCTCGGTGGATTCCCATTCCTGGGGGGAATCCCTTTCCCGTAGGAACCAGTTTGATATCCCGTTTTTCCGATGGGATCTTGTTCCCAGTAGGATTCCTTAGCTGGTTGGTTCCCGACCCCATTGGAATCCCTATCCCATTTTCAAATGGAATCTAATTTAACCGATGTGATCCCATTTCAAAGTGGATCCTGACCCCCAGGTGATTCCAATAAGATCCCAATTCAACTGTAATTCCATTTCCCGGTGGGATACCGTCCCAATTGGAGTTCCGTTTCCCTTTGTGATCCCCATCCTGATGGGATCCCTATGCCAAGCAGGATCCCATTTACCGGTTGGTTTCCGTTCCTGATGGGATCCCAATTCCCGTGAGCTCACCGATCCCGTTGGTTTTTCGTTTCCAAAAGGTATCACATATTCCGATCATTTACCTTTCCCGATGTGATCCCGATGATCCCGATCCCAGTGTGATCCCGATCCTTGTGGGGCCCCAATTATCTAATGGGATCCCTTTTGATGATGAAATCCCATTTCCCGCTTCAATCCCTTAGCTATTGGAATTATTTTCTCCGTGGGCTCCGTTATTCCGGGGGGATCCCCTTCCACTATTGGATCACATTCCCCGATGTGATCCTGTTCCTTGTTTGATCCCGTTACCAGTGGGATCCAGTTCCCCGTGAGCCCCAAGTATAGAAAGCCTGAGCCATAATAATGTACAATTAATTTAGAACGTTCTAGAACTTCCAAAGTTATCTCTTATGCTTGTACAATCACATTCGAAGACACACACTGTTATGAAGACGAGGTGTTTGAGTCATCTTTTACCGTGAATAAAATTTTAACTGACCCCAAGTTTAGACAGCGCATTTAGGGTGGGGCTAATTAAAAACAGTCTTCCTTGACCTTGTTTACAACTAAATAAAATCTATAGCCTGTATTATTAGAATTGTGTAGAAAAATCAAGACAACTCAGGAAAGGAATACAATGTGTAAGCCCTATCTAAAAATATCTTTGAAATAGGCTATATATTTACGCCTCTAGAGGGATTGAGAGAGATATTTGCAAACACGATTACGAGACAAAGATTTGTGAGTTGATATTTACTCTGTGTGTGCGTACTTTCTTTTACAAAATTGTATTTTTAAATATTTTTTTTTACAACATTGTGCCTTCTTCAACATTGTACCGGTACAAGTCATCACTGTACTGTAAGTCAATAACTTGAGTTCTTATTTCTTTTTTATTTTGTAATTTATTATTAACGTAATACAATTATTAATTGTAATCAGCCCTAGTTTGGGTATCATTTTCTTTGTCATCATGTTTAATTTATGGCACCGTATTGCATTGTATATATTTATATATATATAATATTTTTTCTCTATTATCAGGTTTCCAATGCATGCTGGTATTGGGAGCAGTGTCTGTGCTTTTAATTCTCGTTTACTCTTCAAGAAACACAAATATAATTAATGTTCTGTCCTTTCGATTAAAAGGTGAGCATATACCCACTACTAACCCCAACATCAATCTTCAATCAACCCCCACTACACTATTAACAACCCATTTCCATTCCCTACTTCTGACCAAAGCACTCTTATCATCTTGTCACAACATTTTCCAACATAAACTCACCTCCATTTTTTCGGCCTACCATGAAATCCATGCTTACTGATCCACTTCTTGCCCCCCACCCCCACCCCCCTTTTTTGACATTACCCAAATCCCACTTATAGTCATACCACCTTTACGTATAAAAAATGAGTTTGTAATGTTTAATTAATTTTTTGTACATTCCCTCTCAATGAGACAATGGTAACATGTTTCAGGAGGAAATCACAAGCTCGTGTAGAACACTATCCACCTCCCCCTGATCTGCAAACATTAATCACATTAAAGAATTTTGGAAAACAACAGAAAACTTTCAAGATTTTTGTAAACCATCTTAATTGAAATATATCAATTACGTGGCCTTTTTTTTTCTGATTCAAGACAAAATATCTATGTTAAAACATATTTCCAAAACATCCACTATAAGAAATTCTTATAAAATTTATATTTTTAAAAAAATCTTTATTCATTCCTCCCCACCCACAAGCTTTTAATTGAGTTTAACCTTACGCATTGTTGAGAACCTCTGTGTTAGAAGTGTGATGATACTTAAAGTCTTATGTTTCTGGAACGTGCCAAAATGTGTAGCATTTTCGCGGCTTCTCAGGGCGTTCACGTAAGGTGTCGAAACTGCAATGCAATGCAATAGAATTACTTCCAGGGTCGAAGGGACGAAGGGAATTCTCCAATTCTTTACCTCGTGCCTTTTCATGGCTCAGCGCTTTTGAGGGCACCCACGCAGGGAGATGTTCGGCAGTACAAAACAGAGAGCCATTCACTGTGGAGGTGTACTCTTCATCCTTAGTACCTCGTCGATTTTCAGGGCTCAGCGCTTTTTATTGCGCTCACGCAGGTGGATGATACCAGTCACAACTGTACCTTTTGGGATACCTCTTACCAAGTAAGCTGCGGTTGGTGTATGTGAGACTTCTCTATGGAAGTAAAGTCTACCTGCACCCGGTCCTATCACAGCTGCAGATGAATTGATCTTCCGGATGGATTCCCGGGCCTGGTTCGTGGACTCAGGCCTCAGGAAACAGATTCTTTAATGCAGCTGGTAAGGTTCGGTTGACTGTACTGCAGCATTACGGTGACCTAGCAACCAGGCTATATGTTAATGATGATAAAAAAAAAAAGAAGGGAACAATCTTTCTAATTTTCTTGATCTAAAAAATCCCCCTTTCAAACGGCAACGAATTCAGATCGAGACGTCAAAGGAGATATACGTTATGCAATGTTAAAATCCATTACGGATAGCCTTATTCGTTCTCACCATGGCCGGCGCAAGCATGGGTGGCTAGCGTCGACACGTGGCAATGATTATTTTCCTACATAATTATACAATGACTTAATAATATACAGAATTGATTAATATACTATATCAAACTAACTTAAAAGGATAACATAATGACTAACAACTATCCAGTGGCCACAACACCATCCATACGATGGGATGAAATCTAGATAATCTAATCTCAAAATGGCCGACACGTGTCCTATGATGGAAGCGCGTGCCAAACATTGAGAAAATATATAAAATAGAAATTAATTAAATACATTTTTTCTCAACAGAATGATCATACTTGAAAACATTAAACGTTTTACCATTATGTACATGGTAATATAAATATTCAAATAAAGAAATTAAATTGAAATGTTCGTTAAACTCACTAGGTTTAAAAAAGCCGGCTTTGAGGTACTCTAAGTTGACTGCTGACTTAAGAGTCGATCTCGAAAAGAAAGCTTCTACTTTTTGCAACGGCTTTTATAATGATTCTATTCTAATTGATTATTGGACAATCACTAACCAAGTGATATCTGAATCCAATGAACTTAAAATTTTGATGCGTGATATTGTTTCACTAATCACTCATCCGAGGCGAGACGGGGGTGGGGGGGTTTAAACATTTCTATTCAACCATGAAATCGAAAAGGCGTGAATTCAACCCTGTGTCAATAATGTGAGGCAATTAGTCAGTTT
>CAXITT010001701.1:0-11521 GCA_964033795.1 Lymnaea stagnalis
TGTTGTTTTGGAGGTAGTCGTAGATTTGGTTGTGCAGTTGTAAATGCAGTTGTAGTTTTAGTTGTAGTTACAGTTCAAGTTTCAGTTGAAGATGGAGTTGTAGATAAAGTTGTAGATGAAGTTGTAGGTCTAGATATACGTGTTGATGTAGTTGAAGATGAGGTCGCAGTTGATTTAGTTGTAGCCATAAATACAGTTGCTGTCGTGCATGTTTAAGTAGATGTATGTTTAAAAAGTACTTTTAAGTGGTAGTGTTAATTTTATTGATAGTTAACATTTTAATTCTTTTTGAGCTAGTTTTAATTTTAGCTGAAGTTTTAGATGTAGGTGAAATTTAATTATGTATTTGAAGTTTTTGTTGATTTAATCGCTTCTGTTTTATGTTTCATGTTTCGGATGAATATGGATTTAGAATACGAACCCATCAGACAGTTCAGTCTACATCGGGAGACCACGCCAGTAGCAGTAAAACAAAGGTTAGTCTACACTTGGCAGGACACTTAGAAAGATTGCTAGATGACAGAAGGAAGTGAAAATGATATATTACCAAAACTCCAGAGGAATACGTCTCAAAGGTAGACCTAAGCTTTGATGGATGGATAATGTGAAGAAAGATGTACATCAGCTGGGAATCCAAGCATGTAAAATAACATCCTATAGCTTGGTCTGTCCTGGACCTGAAAGAAGCACTTCTATTCCTGTAATTGTAGCTTTAGTGGTTGGTGTAACTTTAGCTGCATTTGTAGGTGCAGTTGCCGGTAGAGGAGTAATTTTTGTAGATGTAGAAAAAGTTGTATTTGTATGTATAGTTCTAATTCTGTTTGTAGTTATCTCTCAATATGTAGGTTCATTTTTAGTGTCAGTTAGTCGTCTTAGTAGTAGATTTAGTAGATTGAAAAATTTGTAGATATGTTTTTAGGTAACTTCTCCCAATTTGATGTTGTAGTTTTAGTTGCATATGTAGATTTAGTTGTCATCTTAGTAGTAGCTTTAGTTGATTTAAAGAATGGTGTCTATGTATATATAATTGTATCTATATTTGTAGTTATCTCCCAAAGTATGATGTTGTAGTTTTAGTTGCAATTGTAGATACAGTTGCTGGTGTAGATGCATTTATAGATATTAATAACGACGTAGATTGTGTTTCTTTAATTGTAGCTTCAGGGGTAGGTGCAACTTTAAATGTAGTTGCAACTGCAGATCTAGTTGTCGTTAAAGAAGCAGTTTTTGTCGGTTGTAAAATAGGTCGTATATGCATATATATTTACCTCTTTGCGTAGTAATCTCCTCCTATATGAAGTTGTTGTTTTTGAGGAAGTTGTAGATATAGATGAAGTTGTATTTATAGATATTATTTGTGTTATAGATTCTATTCCTTAATGTGTAGCTTAAATGTTTGATTTAAGTTTGTATGCAGTTGAATATGTAGATTTAGTTGTCGTCTTAAGTAGTAGCTTTAGTTGATTAAAAGAATGGTGTCTATGTATATATAATTGTATCTATGCTTGTAGTTATCTCCCCAAGTATGAGGTTGTAGTTTTAGTTTCAATTGTAGATACAATTGTTGGTGTAGATGAATTTATAGATAGTAATAACGACGTAGATTGTGTTTCTTTAATTGTAGCTTCAGGGGTAGATGCAACTTTAGTTGTAGTTGGAATTACAGATGTAGTTGCCGTTAAAGAAGCAGTTTTTTGTCGGGTGTAAAATAGGTCGTATCAGCATATAGATTTATCTCTTATCGTAGTAATCTCCTCCTATATGAAGTTGTAGATTTTGAGGCAGTTGTAGATATAGATGAAGTTGTATTTATAGATAATATTTGTGTTATAGATTCTATTCCTTTTATTGTAGCTTAAATGGTAGATTTAACTTAGTTTGCAGTTGAATATGTAGATTTAGTTGTCATCTTAGTAGTAGCTTTAGTTGATTTAAAGAATGGTGTCTATGTATATATAATTGTATCTATATTTGTAGTTATCTCCCAAAGTATGATGTTGTAGTTTTAGTTGCAATTGTAGATACAGTTGCTGGTGTAGATGCATTTATAGATAGTAATAACGACGTTGATTGTGTTTCTTTAATTGTAGCTTCAGGGGTAGGTGCAACTTTAGTTGTCGTTGGAATTACAGATGTAGTTGCCGTTAAAGAAGCAGTGTTTTGTCGGGTATAAAAAAAGGTCGTATATGCATATAGATTTACCTCTTTTCGCAGTAATCTCCTCCTATATGAAGTTGTAGATTTTGAGGCAGTTGTAGATATAGATGAAGTTGTATTTATAGATATTATTTGTGTTATAGATTCTATTCCTTTAATTGTAGCTTAAATGGTAGATTTAACTTTGTTTGCAGTTGAATATGTAGATTTAGTTGTCGTCTTAGTAGTAGCTTCAGTTGAATGAAAGAATGGTGTCTATGTATATATAATTGTATCTATGTTTGTACTTATCTCCCCAAGCATGATGTTGTAGTTGTAGTTGCAATTGTAGATACAGTTGCTGGTGTAGATGCATTTATAGATATTAATAATGACATAGATTGTGTTTCTTTAATTGTAGCTTCAGGGGTATGTGCAACTTCAGTTGTAGTTGGAATTACAGATGTAGTTGCCGTTAAAGAAGCAGTTTTTTGTCGGTTATAAAATAGAGCGTATATGCATATAGATTTACCTCTTTTCGTAGTAATCTCCTCCAATATGAAGTTGTAGATTTTGAGGCAGTTGTAGATATAGATGAAGTTGTATTTATAGATATTATTTGTGTTATAGATTCTATTCCTTTAATTGTAGCTTAAATGGTAGATTTAACTTTGTTTGCAGTTGAATATGTAGATTTAGTTGTCGTCTTAGTAGTAGCTTTAGTTGATTGAAAGAATGGTGTCTATGTATATATAATTGTATCTATGTTTGTAGTTATCTCCCCAAGTATGATGTTGTAGTTTTAGTTGCAATTGTAGATACAGTTGCTTGTGTAGATGCATTTATAGATAGTAATAACGACGTAGATTGTGTTTCTTTAATTGTAGCTTCAGGGGTAGGTGCAACTTTAGTTGTAGTTGGAATTACAGATGTAGTTGCCGTTAAAGAAGCAGTTTTTTGTCGGGTGTAAAATAGGTCGTATATGCATATAGATTTTTCTCTTTTCGTAGTAATCTCCTCCTATATGAAGTTGTTGTTTTTGAGGCTGTTATAGATTTAGATGAAGTTGTATTTATAGATATTATTTGTGTTATAGATTCTATTCCTTTAATTGTAGCTTAAATGGTAGATTTAACTTTGTTTGCAGTTGAATAATTAGATTTAGTTGTCGTCTTAGTAGTAGCTTTAGTTGAATGAAAGAAGGGTGTCTATGTATATATAATTGTATCTATGTTTGTAGTTATCTCCCCAAGCATGATGTTGTAGTTTTAGTTGCAATTGTAGATACAGTTGCTAGTGTAGATGCATTTATAGATAGTAAGAACGACGTAGATTGTGTTTCTTTAATTGTAGCTTCAGGGGTAGGTGCAACGTTAGTTGTAGTTGGAATTACAGATGTAGTTGCCGTTAAAGAAGAAGTTTTTGTCGGGTGTTAAATAGGTCGTATAAGCATATAGATTTACCTCTTTTCGTAGTAATCTCCTCCTATATGAAGTTGTCGTTTTTGAGGCAGTTGTAGATATAGATGAAGTTGTATTGATAGATATTATATGTTTTATAGATTATATTCCATTAATTGTAGCTTAAATGGTAGATTTAACTTTGTTTTCAGTTGAATATGTAGATTTAGTTGTCGTCTTAGTATTAGCTTTAGTTGATTGAAAGAATGGTGTCTATATATATATAATTGTATCTATGTTTGTAGTTATCTCCCCAAGTATGATGTTGTAGATTTAGTTGCAGTTTTAGATACAGTTGCTGGTGTAGATGCATTTATAGATAGTAATAACGACGTAGATTGTATTTCTTTAATTGTAGCTTCAGGGGTAGGTGCAACTTTAGTTGTAGTTGGAATTACAGATGTAGTTGCCGTTAAAGAAGAAGTTTTTTGTCGGGTGTAAAATAGTTTGTATATGCATATAGATTTTCCTCTTTTCGTAGTAATCTCCTCCTATATGAAGTTGTAGATTTTGAGGCAGTTGTAGATATAGATGAAGTTGTATTTATAGATATTATTTGTGTTATAGATTCTATTCCTTTAATTGTAGCTTAAATGGTACATTTAACTTTGTTTGCAGTTCAATATGTATATTTAGTTGTCGTCTTAGTAGTAGCTTTAGTTGATTGAATGAATGGTGTCTATGTATATATAATTGTATCTATGTTTGTAGTTATCTCACCAAGTATGATGTTGTAGTTTCAGTTGCAATTTTAGACACAGTTGCTGGTGTAGATGCATTTATAGATAGTAATTTCGATGTAGATTTTTTTTTCTTTAATTGTAGCTTCAGGGGTAGGTGCAACTTTGGTTGTAGTTGGAATTACAGATGTAGTTGCCGTTAAAGAAGCAGTTTTTTGTCGGATGTAAAATAGGTCGTATATGCATATAGATTTACCTCTTTTCGTAGTAATCTCCTCCTATATGAAGTTGTAGATTTTGAGGCAGTTGTAGATATAGATGAAGTTGTATTTATAGATATTATTTGTGTTATAGATTCTATTCCTTTAATTGTAGCTTAAATGGTAGATTTAACTTTGTTTGCAGTTGAATATGTAGATTTAGTTGTCGTCTTAGTAGTAGCTTTAGTTGATTGAAAGAATGGTGTCTATGTATATATAATTGTATCTATGTTTGTAGTTATCTCCCCAAGTATGATGTTGTAGTTTTAGTTGCAATTGTAGATACAGTTGCTGGTGTAGATGCATTTATAAATAGTAATAACGACGTAGATTGTGTTTCTTTAATTGTAGCTTCAGGGGTAGGTGCAACTTTAGTTGTAGTTGGAATTACAGATGTATTTGCCGTTAAAGAAGCATTTTTATGTCGGGTGTAAAATAGGTCGTATATGCATATAGATTTACCTCTTTTCGTAGTAATCTCCTCCTATATGAAGTTGTTGTTTTTCAGGCAGTTGTAGATATAGAAGAAGTTGTATTTATATATATTATTTGTGTTATAGATTCTATTCCTTTAATTGTAGCTTAAATGGTAGATTTTACTTTGTTTGCAGTTGAATATGTAGATTTAGTTGTCGTCCTAGTAGTAGCTTTAGTTGATTGAAAGAATGGTTTCTATGTATATATAATTGTTTCTATGTTTGTAGTTATCTCCCCAAGTATGATGTTGTAGTTTTAGTTGCAATTGTAGATACAGTTGCTGGTGTAGAGTCATTTATAGATAGTAATAACGACGTAGATTGTGTTTAATTGTAGCTTCAGGAGTAGGTGCAACTTTAGTTGTAGTTGGAATTACAGATGTAGTTGCCGTTAAAGAAGCAGTTTTTTGTCGGGTGTAAAAAAGGTCGTATATGCATAAAGATTTACCTCTTTTCGTAGTAATCTCCTCCTATATGAAGTTGTTTTTTTGAGGCAGTTGTAGATATAGATGAAGTTGTATTTATAGATATTATTGGTTTTATAGATTATATTCCTTTAATTGTAGCTTAAATGGTAGATTTAACTTTGTTTGCAGTTGAATATGTAGATTTAGTTATAGTCTTAGTAGTAGCTTTAATTTATTGAAAGAATGGTAACTCTGTATATATAATTGTATCTATGTTTGTAGTTATCTCCCCAAGTATGATGTTGTAGTTTTAGTTGCAATTGTAGATACAGTTGCTGGTGTAGATGCATTTATAGATAGTAATAACGACGTAGATTGTGTTTCTTTAATTGTAGCTTCAGGGGTAGGTGCAACTTTAGTTGGGAATTACAGATGTAGTTGCCGTTAAAGAAGCAGTTTTTGTCTGGTATAAAATAGGTCGTATATGCATATAGATTTACCTCTTTTCGTAATAATCTCCTCCAATATGAAGATGTAGATTTTGAGGCAGTTGTAGATATAGATGAAGTTGTATTTATATATATTATTTGTGTTATAGATTCTATTCCTTTAATTGTAGCTTAAATGGTAGATTTAACTTTGTTTGCAGTTGAATATGTAGATTTAGTTGTCATCTTAGTAGTAGCTTTAGTTGATTGAAAGAATGGTGTCTATGTATATATAATTGTATCTTTGTTTATAGTTATCTCCGCAAGTATGATGTTGTAGTTTTAGTTGTAGTTGCAATTGTAGATACAGTTGCTGGTGTAGATGCATTTATAGATAGTAATAACGACGTTGATTGTGTTTCTTTAATTGTTGCTTCAGGGGTAGGTGCAACTTTAGTTGTAGTTGGAATTACAGATGTAGTTGCCGTTAAAGAAGCAGTTTTTTGTCGGGTGTAAAATAGGTCGTATTTGCATATAGATTTACCTCTTTTCGTAGTAATCTCCTCCTATATGAAGTTGTCGTTTTTGAGGCAGTTGTAGATATAGATGAAGTTGTATTTATAGATATTATTTGTGTGATAGATTCTATTCCTTTAATTGTAGCTCAAATGGTAGATTTAACTTTGTTTGCAGTTGAATATGTAGACTTAGTTGTCGTCTTAGTAGTAGCTTTAGTTGATTGAAAGAATGGTGTCTATGTATATATAATTGTATCTATGTTTGTAGTTATCTCCCCAAGTATGATGTTGTAGTTTTAGTTGCAATTGTAGATATAGTTGCTGGTGTAGATGCATTTATAGATAGTAATAACGACGTAGATTGTGTTTCTTTAATTGTAGCTTCAGGGGTAGGTGCAACTTTAGTTGCATTTGGAATTACAGATGTAGTTGCCGTTAAAGAAGCAGTTTTTTGTCGGGTGTAAAATAGGTCGTATATGCATATAGATTTACCTCTTTTCGTAGTAATCTACTCCTATATGAAGTTGTTGTTTTTGAGGCAGTTTTAGATATAGATGAAGTTGTATTTATATATATTATTTGTGTTATAGATTCTATTCCTTTAATTGTAGCTTAAATGGTAGATTTAACTTTGTTTGCAGTTGAATATGTATATTTAGTTGTCGTCTTAAAAGTAGCTTTAGTTGATTTAAAGAATGGTGTCTATGTATATATAATTGTATCTATGTTTGTAGTTATCTCCCCATCAATGATGTTGTAGTTTTAGTTGCAATTGTAGATACAAGTGCTGGTGTAGATGCATTTATAGATAGTAATAACGACGTAGATTGTGTTTCTTTAATTGTAGCTTAGGGGTAGGGGCAACTTTAGTTGCATTTGGAATTACAGATGTAGTTGCCGTTAAAGAAGCAGTTTTTTGTCGGGTGTAAAATAGGTCGTATATGCATATAGATTTACCACTTTTCGTAGTAATCTCCTCCTATATGAAGATGTTGTTTTTGAGGCAGTTGTAGATATAGATGAAGTTGTATTTATAGATATTATTTGTGTTATAATTTCTATTTCTTTAATTGTAGCTTAAATGGTAGATTTAACTTTGTTTGCAGTTGAATATGTATACTTAGTTGTCGTCTTAAAAGTAGCTTTAGTTGATTGAAAGAATGGTGTCTATGTATATATAATGTATCTATATTTGTAGTTATATCCCCAAGTATGATGTTGTAGTTTTAGTTGCAATTGTAGATACAGTTGCTGGTGTAGATGCATTTATAGATAGTAATAACGACGTAGATTGTATTTCTTTAATTGTAGCTTCAGGGGTAGATGCAACTTTAGTTGTAGTTGCAACTGCCGATGTAGTTGCCTTTAAAGAAGCAGTTTTTTGTCGGGTGTAAAATAGGTCGTATATGCATATAGATTTACCTCTTTTCATAGTAATCTCCTCCTATGTGAATTTGTTGTTTTTGAGGCAGTTGTAGATATAGATGAAGTTGTATTTATAGATATTATTTGTGTTATAAATTCTATTCCTTTAATTGTAGATTAAATGGTAGATTTAACTTTGTTTGCAGTTGAATATGTATATTTAGTTGTCGTCTTAAAAGTAGCTTTAGTTGATTGAAAGAATGGTGTCTATGTATATATAATGTATCTATGTTTGTAGTTATCTCCCCAAGTATGATGTTGTAGTTTTAGTTGCAATTGTAGATACAGTTGCTGGTGTAGATGCATTTATAGATAGTAATAACGACGTAGATTGTATTTCTTTAATTGTAGCTTCAGGGGTAGATGCAACTTTAGTTGTAGTTGCAACTGCCGATGTAGTTGCCGTTAAAGAAGCAGTTTTTTGTCATGTATAAAATAGGTGGTATATGCATATAGATTTACCTCTTTTCGTAGTAATCTCCTCCTATATGAAGTTGTTGTTTTTCAGGCAGTTGTAGATATAGATGAAGTTGTATTTATAGATATTATTTGTGTTATAGATTCTATTCCTTTAATTGTAGCTTAAATGGTAGATTTAACTTTGTTTGCAGTTGAATATGTAGATTTAGTTGTCGTCTTAAAAGTAGCTTTAGTTGATTGAAAGAATGGTGTCTATGTATATATAATGTATCTATATTTGTAGTTATATCCCCAAGTATGATGTTGTAGTTTTAGTTGCAATTGTAGATACAGTTGCTGGTGTAGATGCATTTATAGATAGTAATAACGACGTAGATTGTATTTCTTTAATTGTAGCTTCAGGGGTAGATGCAACTTTAGTTGTAGTTGCAACTGCCGATGAGTTGCCTTTAAAGAAGCAGTTTTTTGTCGGGTGTAAAATAGGTCGTATATGCATATAGATTTAGCTCTTTTCGTAGTAATCTCCACCTATATGAAGTTGTTGTTTTTGAGGCAGTTGTAGATATAGATTAGATTGTATTTATAGATATTATTTGTGTTATAGATTCTATTCCTTTAATTGTAGCTTAAATGATGGATGTAACTTTTTTTTGCTGTTGAATAAGTAGATTTAGTTATCGTCTAAGTAGTAGCTTTAGTTGTTTGAAAGAATGGTAACTCTGTATATATAATTGTATCTATGTTTGTAGTTATGTCCCCAAGTATGATGTTGTAGTTTTAGTTGCAATTGTAGATACAGTTGCTGGTGTAGATGCATTTATAGATAGTAAAAACGACGTAGATTGTGTTTCTTTAATTGTAGCTTCAGGGGTAGGTGCAACTTTAGTTGTAGTTGGAATTACAGATGTAGTTGCCGTTAAAGAAGCAGTTTTTTGTCGGGTGTAAAATAGGTCGTATATGCATATAGATTTACCTCTTTTCGTAGTAATCTCCTCCTATATGAAGTTGTAGATTTTGAGGCAGTTGTAGATATAGATGAAGTTGTATTTATAGATATTATTTGTGTTATAGATTCTATTCCTTTAATTGTAGCTTAAATGGTAGATTTAACTTTGTTTGCAGTTGAATATGTAGATTTAGTTGTCGTCTTAGTAGTAGCTTTAGTTGATTGAAAGAATGGTGTCTATGTATATATAATTGTATCTATGTTTGTAGTTATCTCCCCAAGTATGATGTTGTAGTTTTAGTTGCAATTGTAGATACAGTTGCTGGTGTAGATGCATTTATAGATAGTAATAACGACGTAGATTGTGTTTCTTTAATTGTAGCTTCAGGGGTAGGTGCAACTTTAGTTGTAGTTGGAATTACAGATGTAGTTGCCGTTAAAGAAGCAACGTTTTTTGGGTGTTAAATTAAGGCTACGTACAATTAAATAAAGGCTTCATACAATTAAATAAAGGATTTATACAATTAAATAAAGGCTACATACAATTCAGCAAAGGCTACACACAATAAAATAAAGGCTACATACAATTAAATGAAGCCTACATACAATTAATTGAAGGCTACGAAGAATTAAATGAAGGCTACATACAATTAAATGAACGTTACTTACAATAAAATAAAGGCTACATACAATTAAATGAAGGCTACATACAATTAAATGAAGGCCACATACAATTAAATTAAGGCTACATACAATTAAATGAGGCTGGTTTTAAGTAAATGAAGGATACTTACAATTAAATAAAGGCTACATACAATTAAATAAAGGCTAAATACAATTAAAAAAAGGCTACATACAATTAAATAAAGGCTACATACAATTAAATAAAGGCTACATACAATTTAATAAAGGCAACATACAATTAAATTAAGGCTACATAGATTAAATAAAGGCTACATACAATTAAATAAACGCTACATAAAATTAAATAAAGGCTACATACAATTAAATAAAGGCTACATACAATTAAATAAAGGCTACATACAGTTTAATAAAGGCTACATACAATACAATTAAATAAAGGCTACATACAATTAAATAAAGTCTACATACAATTAAATAAAATATACATTCAATTAAAAAAAGGCTGAATACAGTTAAATGAAGGCTACATACAATTAAACGAAGGCTACATACAAGTAAATGAAGGCTACATAAAATTAAATGAAGGCTACATACAAATAAATGAAAGCTACATACAATTAAATGAAGGCTACATACAATTAAATGAAAGCCACATATATCAAATAAAGGCTACATACAATTAAATGAAGGTTACATACAATTAAAGGAAGGCTACATACAATTAAATTAAGGCTACATACAATTAAATGAAGGCTACTTACAATTAAATTAAGGCAACACACAATTAAATAAAGGCTACATACAATTAAATGATGGCCACATACAATTAAATGAAGGCTACATACAATTAAATGAAGGCTACATACAATTAAATGAAGGATACATACAATACATCTAAGGCTACATAAAAATAAATGAAGGCTACATACAATTAAATGAAGGCTACATACAAATAAATGAAGGCTACATACAATTAAATGAAGGCTACATACAATTAAAAAAGGCGACATACAATTAAATGAATGCGACATACAATAAAATGAAGGTTATCTACAATTAAATGAACGCTACATACAATTAAATGAAGGCTACATACAATTAAATAAAGTCTAAATACAATTAAATAAAGGCTACATACAATGAAATGAAGGCTACATACAATTAAATAAAGGCTACATACAAATTAATAAATGCTCCATATAATTAAATAAAGGCTCCATACAATTAAATAAAAGCTACATACAATTAAATGAAGGTTACATACAATAAAATGAAGGCTACATACACTTAAATAAAGGCTACATTCAATTAATTGAAGGCTTCAAACAATTAAGTGAAGGCTAGATACAATTAAATGAAGGCTAACTACAATATTAAATGAAGGCTACATAGAATAAAATGAAGGTTATCTACAATTAAATGAACGCTAAATACAATTAAATGAAGGCTACATACAATTAAATGAAGGCTACATGCAATAAAATGAGGGCTACATACAATTAAATAAAGGCAACATACAATTAAACAAAAGCTACATACAATTGAATAAAGGTTACATACAATTAAATATAGGCTACATACAATTAAATGAAGGATAAATACAATTAAATTAAGGCTACATACAAGTAAATGAATGCTACATACAATTAAGTGAAGGCTACAAACAATTAAGTGAAGGCTAAATACTATTAAATGAAGGCTAAATACAATTAAATGAAGG